>WSYH01000820.1:22500-65920 GCA_036426205.1 Ascaphus truei | reverse complement strand
ACCGGTTTCTTGTGTGGGTGTGTGTCCTGTGCTTGGGATTATATTCTCGTTCGGGACCGGTTTCTTGTGGTGTGTGTGTGTCTCTGTATGTGTGTGTTGTGTGTGTGTGTCACTGCTGGCTGGGAAACGGTTTTCTGTGTGTGTTGTTATGTTGCCGTGTAGTCTGGATTGAAATTTGTTCGGGGGACGGTTTCTGTGTGTGTGTATGTGTGTGTTGTGGCTCATGTTTGTGCTGCTGTGGTGCTGTGTATGTGTGTGGCTAAGGACCCTTAGTTGTGTCTGTGTATGTGTGTGGTGGTGATTGTGTGTGGTTGTGGTGTGTCCGCTGGCCTGTGTACCGGTTTCTTGTGTGTCTGTGTGTGTGGTGTCCTGGTGTTTTCTGTGTGTGTGTGTCCTAGTGCTGGTACCATATCTATATATATAGTTTGGGGCTTTTAATATCTATTGTTTTTTTATATGTATTTGGGGCTTTATATATGTATTTGAGGCTTTTTATATGTATTTGTGGCTTTTTATATGTATTTGTTTTTTAAATATATTTATTTGGGGCCTTTTATATTTGTTGGGGCTTTAAATATGTATTTGGTTTTTCTTATATATACTTGGGGCTTTTTATATGTATTTTTTTTTTAAAATATGTATTTTTTAATATGTATTTGGGGCTTTTTATATGTATTTGTTTTTCTATGTATTTAGTTTTAATATTTGTTTTTTTATATGTATTTAGGTTTTTTATATGTATTTGAGGCTTTTTATTTGTATTTGTTATACATATTTGGGGCTTTTTATATGTATTTAGTTTTTTTAATATGTATTTTTTTTATATGCATTTGTTTTTGTTACACGTATTTGGGGCTTTTTATATGTAATAGTCTGAAAAACCCATGGAGCCCATATAAGTTAATGCTCGCTGTTAACACAGCTTTAAAGCACAGCATGGGAATCAGATGCAAAGCCAGAGAAACCATTCACAGACATGTTTCAACCTTAATGGGTATCATCAGTGTGATGTTGGTTGTACTGCTGGCTTTGCATTTTCAAGACTGTAGTGTTTACCATCACGTTTTAAGTTCAGACAAAAGGTGACACATTGTGTGCTCATTTGCATGTCATTTCCCAGAATCCCTTGCTGCAGTGGAAGCACTGTATGCTGGGGATAATGGTGAAAGGCAGGGTTGCAGACCTGCCGAAGACATGTGAATATGCTCACAAGTGATCTTTTTATTTGATATAGATTTTATATGTATTTGTTTTTTGTTTAAATATATATTTGTTTTTTATATGTATTGGGGCTTTTGATAAAAAAAACCCATATATATGTATTTGTTTTTGTTATATATATTTGGGGCCTTTTATATGTATTTTTTAATACGTATTTAGGTTTTTAAAATATGTATTTTTTATATGTAGTTTTTTTAATATATATTTTGGGCTTTTTATAGGTATTTAGTTTTTTTAAATGTATTTGGGGCTTTTAAAATGTATTTTTTCATATGTATTTGTTTTTTTTAATATGTATTTGGAGCTTTTTATATGTATTTGTTATACGTATTTGGGGCTATTTATATATTTTTTTATATGTATTTGTTTTTTTTTTAATATGTATTTGGGGCTTTTTATATGTATTGTTGGGGTGTGTTTATATGGATTTTTGTTTTTATAAGTATTTTTTTATATATGCATTTGGGTGGGTTTTATAGGCATTGGGGTTTTTTTTACATAGGAATTTTTAAAATGTTATATGTATTTTTTTATATATTTGTATTGGGCTTTTTTTGATGTATTGGTTTTTTTTTAAAATGTATCTGTTTTATATGTATCTGTTGTTTTATATGTATTGGGGAGGTGTTTTTTTTGGTATATATTTGGGCGGTTGTATATATCTTCGGGGAAGGTTTTTTTATATTGGGATGGGGCTTTTTGGTATATATTTTGTGGAGGGGGGAGTGTGTGAGGGGGGAAGAAATGACTGAGTGGGATTGAGCGAGAGTGGGGTAATTGACATAAGGGGGGGAGAGTGAGAGGAGTTGACTGAGGAAAAGCGGGAGTAAGAGTGAGACGCAGGGGAGAAAAATACATGCGAGGTGGGGGGCAGGGACTGAATGATAGTGGGGTAATTGATGGAGGAGAGGAGAGTGAGATGTGAGACAGAGGGGAGAGAAATACATGGGAAGAGGGAGGGAACTAGAGGGGGCTCGCGAGGTGTGAAATGGGGGGAAATTTGTTTGCAGCAAATGACATGGTCTTAAATTTGCATATTGCATTGTATTTTTGGACTTCGAGCCATCTGTTGATGAGGAGTTAAATAGTAGGATGGATACTCATTTTAAGTAAGTGGCCACTAATAGTTTTTTGCATGCCAACAGCAATCATTAAAAATGGCTTGATAATATACCTTCCAGTCAGTTTAGTAAGATAATTAGGAACTGTTCAGTGGAGGCAGATTTTATGAGTCTAAAATACTGATGGATAGATTCATTGATAAAGGCTACGATGAGCAACTGGTTCGGGACTCTTTTCACAAGGCTAGATTAATGGATAGAGGAACTCTTGGCCAATTCTAAGAACAGGCGAGATCTCAATAGTGATAGATCTTCCATAATGAAAGTCAAATTAAGATAGATGTCCAATCAGGAACGCCTAAATGTATTACTAAATTCAACCAGTCGGGTCATGTAATACAGAAAATCCTTAAAAACACTGGAGTGTTCTCTTGTGTGTCCCACTTTTGGGTTCCAATCAACCCAAGACAGTACCTTTTGGTTTTTTAGAAAAACTAGAAAATGTCAAAAACATCATAGCACCTAGCAAAAGCAAATATGTTGATGCCTCTGCCCCGGTTGTCCAGCGTCATCTGGCAATTCTGGTTGTGGCAGGATCAACATCACCTGCAAACACTTGGTTAGGTGTGACAATTTTTGATCACACTCTTGCGAGTTCTTAAGGGTTGAGGGTTTGATGAACTGTCTCGGCACCTATGTGCACGTGCTGGCTACAATACATTGGCCACACCACACGTCCATTGAGCACTATATTTCTTGAACACAGGCGTAATGTTTTGAGGGTTAACAATAATCATAGTGTATTCAGACACTTTGCAGCGAAATCACAAGGATTGAAGCAAATTAGGGGCTGATAACTTCAAGTCCCTGTGTAAAAAGGAATCCTTCTGGGTCTTTAAAATTTAACACCATTGCCCCTAAGGGCCCGAGTGAACATTTGGACACTAGTACCGTTGTTTAATGGTTCCAATGGGCTCGCTCTTTTTGGTTAGATGGATATTTCATTTTCACTTTTTATTTTAGGTCTTTAGAATTTTGTTGTAATCATGTATCCCATCTGAAGAATTACACCCTCACAAATTTGGGTTTAATATTATTGTAATTTTGCTTCTTTGTTTGAAGAAAGTGATCCCTCAATAAACCTCAACTCCCACAAATTAAATCTGTTGATGTAAAAAAACAAACAAAAAAAATAACACAAGCCAACTGTTACTGTTGTATCTAATTCTCTAAAAAAAAGTTTGTTATTGTATTCACATATTATTAATTATTTACTCTTTATGTATATTGTTGCAATTGATGCAGCATTTATATAATGAATCTTTGAGTACATCGCATTGTATTATATTCTCCAATTTTTCAGGTGTATGAATATCAGTTAAAATAAGGCTGCGGACAGGCAGGGAGCGGGCACGCTGGCACTTGTGCGCCCTGCTCGGCCGAGCGATTCGTGGCTGGCTAGGTGCGCGCGGCCAAGACGTCATGGAGCTGGTTCGCCCTCATTCGACGTACCGCTCATGTGATGCGCGAATGAGCGGCAGATTCAAATTTGCTTGCTTGGCAAACAGCTAAGTGCCGCGTATGCTCAGGCACTTGCTCCCGCTGGTCACACACACATTGTCGCAATGTGTTTCATCGCGGCCAGCGTGAGCGCGCCTGCTCAGCGCCACCCTGGTCAAGGCCAAAGTGTGTGCATCATTTGGCCTTAACACTTACTCTCTAGCATAGCTGCCCCTTATATTGCGATATACTAATGCATTTACATATGTTGGTTGCGTTTTAGCAATCACAGAGGGGGGCGGAAGGGGGCGGACGAGAGGCCGTGTTTTTGTATAGTCTGTACTGCTAGGTTATCGCTGAGCATTTAAAGCTGGTGCCGACTACACACTCCATATTCATTGAAAGTTGCCCTTTGAGTGACGAAAGGCTTGGGCACGTACTGTGATGTCACAGAGGTCACAGATCGAGCAGAATAGACCTACACGGGCTACCAGTTTTTTGCGCACAGCTCTTTTCTACTCAAGCTCTTGTTTCTCATACATAGCTCTTCATTGTCAAGAGCTCTCCCCAGCCAGCCCATTGGGATCGAACTGGTATGGTCTGGATATATGCGTGGATGGCTGCTGGAATTCCTGTTGCTGCTGAACACCATCCCACTCCAGAAACATGTGGATTGTGTAGAAAAGATCTCCCTATCGTTCTGTTACACTGAGATGTGCGGGATCATGATTATGAGATATTATTGAACATACAGGAAACTGGGGCAATCTCCCTGAAGGAGCAGCACCAGGACCTCTTCACACCTATACAGTTCTTCCATATAGACATTTGACTCTGAACCATGTGCATCCATTCACGGTTTGGTTTTAATTTGACATGTTTTGTATGTGCATCTTTAGTTGATAATTTTATTCTACAACTGTTATATGCTTGAATATCATTTATTTTATGTGTTGTGTATATACTATATCTCCCAGTTGTGCCTTGAGTAGAGCGTGAATTAGAAATAGTATATTATGAGATATTATATGTGCATGCGTTTTCTTAAATCTCCCCTTGACTTAATTTCTTATCTCTTCGCTTTATATTAAATCTAGTAAACTTTTTTTTTTTTTAAATGCTATGTATTATGCGCTTTGTTTTTTTTAGGATATAAAAAACAAAACAGCTGCTCAGAAGCTTGATAAAATCTATACTGCCATATTTTAGTATATAACCCTATCAATCTGCAAATGTGTAGGGGAAATCTATTCAGTTCATTTTCTGCGATCAGAGAGCAACAAGAATATATGCAAAAGTGGGTTCTTTTCACACTGCTCCAAAGCTACAAAACTCATAGGTGTGAACCCAGTCTGGCAGCACTCTCAGGCACTAAGGCCTTCTTGGCCTGTTCCCACAAACGTGGTACTTCCCTTCAAGATGTGTGTCTCACACCCTTCTTACATTCTTACACCTTCACTCAATTCATATGATAGGAGTTAAGATGTGCTAAACCTTGACACCTATAAGAGAATGTGGGCGTCTTAGTATGCTCATTTGCATGCAATTACCTAGGATCCCTGTCTGCAGTTTAACCACTGAATGACTTGACAATCCTAGAGATCTCAAGTGCATGGCCATAGAAGTTCTTGTTTCTAATTGGCGAGGGGGAAATATTGCTAGCTCCCTTGGGTGGAGAGTCTCTCTGGATTTATGAGCTTCGCACTCTGGCGGGTGGTCCCGCTGACTGTCACTATTACCCTTACAAGCACTTGGTCGTTCCACGGCGAATCTGCAGTTGCAGTTGATGACTTCTTTTCAAGTCTCCATGAGGCCTCGCGAGACCAGGAGTGGCGTGCTGCCCGGACGGAAGTTGCGGGAGAACAAGACGCAGCCTGTGTCGGAGAGAGGGGCCAGGAACTATTGTGCCAAAGACGAGACGGGAGACTCTCAGATATCTCCACCGCCTACTACCACTTTCCATTCGGTAAGTGGGCAGTCTTTCTGATAGAGGAGGTTCCAGTGGGATTATATCTATAGGATAATATATCTCATCAGTGTTAATCATCGGGTCGTTTATGAAATGTTTTTAGAATTATTCAGTTTACCTGTTATTCGTTTCAGCTTCCAATAGTATATTGCATGTTAGTCTAACTGTGTGTTATACATGCTTTAGCCTTACAGTATTATGCTATGTACCTTGTCTGTTTTTATTTCATGTATATGATCCCCATCGACTGAAGCCCGTTCCGGGAATTGAATCATCTGCCAGGCCTGGTTGTATATTTTAATTTATTTATATATATCATTTGCTAGTGCTGGGCACCAGAGATATACTTCCTTTTTTCATGTTTATTTTTAATGTTTCAATATCTGTATATAAACATTGAGTGGGTATTTGTAGCAACAGCTGTTTTGAATGTGATCCTTTGCCATTCTGTTTAATAATTTTTTGGTTATCTGTATATGCAAAAGCACCTCAGGAATGGAGAAAATTTAAAACAACTTACCGTAATTTTCTTTTCCTGGAACCATGGCAGTGGGCACCTTTGGGGTTAATCCCTTCTCACTCTAGGTAGGACAGGAAATTGACTTTTGCAGGTAGGCCATAAAAGGCCCCTCCCTCTACCTGCACCTTAGTCTTAGGATTCTCCCTTAGCTGAAAAATATAACTGATAGGCATTAGACACACACAGGGAGGGTAACTATGTGCCCACTGCCATGGTTTCAGGAAAAGAAAATTACGGTAAGTTGTTTTAAATTTTCTCCTTTCCTGATCACCCTGGCAGTGGGCACCTTTGGGACGTACCCCAGCAGTGACAATTTTAGGGAGGGATACATAAGAAATAAACACCACCAGTTAATGCCTTTATCAGTTTGACCTTTATTAAATCACCTTACACTTCATTTCACTACAGATTGTAACACTCTAAGACCAAAGCTTGCGTCAGCTGATGATTGTACGTCTAGTCTGTAGTATTTCAAGAATGTATTGAATGAGGACCAGACTGCCGCTTTGCATATCTGTCCTGGTGTAGCCTGGGCTTTAAATGCCCATGAAGTAGACATGGCCCTTGTAGAATGAGCTTTAATGTTCAAAGGTTTATCTTGTCCTTTGCTTTCATAAGCTTTTTTAATACAAGACACTATCCATTGGGAAATTGTTGTCTTTGATGCTGCTTGACCTTTCTTCGGTCCCTCTGGAATGATGAATAGTCTGTCTGACTTTCTGATATCTCGCATCCTTTCCATGTACACTTTTAGACATCTTACACGTCTAATTTGTGTAGTCTTTCTTCTTTCTTATTCTTTGGTTCTGGACAGAATGACGGAATCACAATTTCTTGATTCATATGGAACTGTGATAAAACCTTTGGCAGGAATTGATGTACTGGTCTGAGAACTGCCTTGTCTTGATGTATGACTAGGAATGGTTCCTTAGCTGATAGAGCCTGTAGTTCTCCCACTCTCCTTGCTGAGGTGATTGCTATCAAAAACGCCATCTTCCATGATAACCATTTTAAGCCTATCTCCTGTATAGGTTCAAACGGAGCTGCCGTTAGTACATCCAATACTAGGGACAAGTCCCATGTAGGTACCCTGTTCTTGATTTGAGGCCTTAATCTTTTAACTGCCTGCAAGAACCTGATGACTAATCTTTCCATTGCCAGATTGCTTTGCAATAAGGCTGATAGTGCAGAAACCTGTACTTTCAATGAGCTAAGACTGAGACCTTTCTCAAATCCCTTTTGCAGGAACTCTACTATTGATACACTTCTAGGTGAAAGGAAATGTTGTTTTTCTTTTTCACACCAATCGCGAAAGCAAAGCCAGATTCTATGGTATACTTTCGATGTGGAACTTTTCCTTCCTTGTAAAAGGGTTTGGATTGTTTTGTCTGAACAACCTTTCAGTCTCAATGTTTCCCGCTCAATCGCCATGCCGTCAAGGCCCATTGTTTGGCATTCGGATGACATATTGGCCCCTGTCGCATCAGCCCTTTGCGATCTGGTATGTGCCATGGTGTATCTAATGCCATATTTACCAAGTGTGTGAACCAAAGCCTTCTTGGCCATTATGGTGCTACGAATATCACCTCTGCTTGGTCTTCCCTGATTATTTTCGGAATTAGGGGAATTGGAGGGAACAGGTATGCCAACTTGAAGTCCCATTTGAAACTGAGAGCATCTGTACCTTGTGCGCTTGGATGAAACTGTCTGGCACAGTAGTTCCTTACCTTGCGGTTCTGATGTGTCGCCATGAGATCTATGTCTGGCTGACCCCATCGCTCTACCAGTTCTTGAAACACCTGTGGATCTAATGCCCATTCTCCTGGGTGTATGATGTTCCGACTTAGAAAGTCTGCTGTGACATTTTCCAGTCCTGGGATATGTATGGCTGTAATTTCCGACAAGTGGCGCGCTGCCCAAAAAAGGATTTGTGCTGTGAGGTTCATCAGCTTTCTGCTCCTGGTTCCTCCTTGTTTGGCTATATACTTGACAACTGACCTGTTGTCTGATTCTATTTTTATACAGCCACCTTTTAGTTGGTCTTGGAAAGCTTCTAGGGCCCTTTGTACTGCTTTTAGTTCCAGCAGATTTGATGGAAGATGCTTTTCCTGGTTTGTCCAGGTTCCTTGCACCAATGTTTCTCCCATTTGGGCACCCCAACCCGCGTTGCTCGCATCTGTTGTAATTCTTACCCACTGCACTGGTTGTAGTGTTTGTCCTTTCTCCAGGTTTCGGGTATCTTCCCACCACTTTAATTCCTATTTTGTGTGTGGGTGTAACAAGATTCTTTGTCTTGTGTCTTTGTGATTCCCGTTCCATTGTTGCAGAAAATTGTTTTGTAATGGTCTCATATGTAGTGCTGCCCATTTTGTGACGCTTAATGTTGAAGCGAATTTCCCTAGGAGCTTCATGCATTCTTCTGCTGAAGTCCTGGTAGCTTTCCTGAGCTTCTTTGCTTGCATGGCTATGTCTTGCCTCTTTGCGTCTGGTAGTCTCACTTCTCCTTTTGCTGTATCGAATTCTACCCCCAGAAATCTTAACAGCTGAGTGGGCATGAGATGATTCTTGTCTCTGTTTATTAACCAACCGTGCTGTTCCAGGAAGGTTATTACCATCTTCTGGTCTTGTTGTAGTTTCTCCAGACTTTTTGATTTTACCAGGATGTCGTCCAGGTATGGGTATATTTCTACCCCTCTTTCTCTCATTTCTGCCACTAGAGGGGCTAGAACCTTTGTAAACGTCCTTGGGGAAGTCGCCAGACCAAATGGCAGTGCTGTGTACTGATAATGATCTTGATTTACTGCAAACCTTAGAAATCTTTGGTGTCCCTTTGCTATGGGCACATGCAGATAAGCGTCTTTTAAGTCTATCACCACCATCCAGTCTCCAGGTTGTACTTCTTGATAATCAGGTTCAACGACACCATCTTGAATTTTCTTATTCTCAAGAATAAATTTACCTTTCTTAGGTCTAGGATTGCTCTGTAATCCCCTGTAGGTTTCTTTACTAGAAATATTCTGGAATAAATTCCACTTCCTCTGTCTTCCTGAGGTACCTTCTTTATTACTTCTGCTTGTAATAACTTCTTTAAAGCCGAATTCATTTGCCTTCTTTTTTCCTTGGACTGTATCCATGTTATTAGGCCCATATTTCTTCTTGGCATCTCTCTGAATTCTATACTGTACCCCTGACGAATGGTCTCTAATACCCAATTGTCCTGTATTGTTTGGGCCCATGTTGCAGAAAACTGCTTCAGTCGCTCTCCTACTGGCAACTGCTGGGCCCTCTGACCTTCATGTGGACTTGTTCTTTGTGAATGATCCTCTTCCTCTGGCGCCACGAAAAAGCCGATTCTGGCCGCCCCTCCATGTTGTTTGTCTTGGAAATTACCTGCCAGGTCTATATGCCTTTGCTTCCTTATACTGGTTTCTATTAGCCTGTTGGAAACCAAATCTTCTGGCCCTGTTTTCCTGAGGTAAAAAAGTGCTCTTACCTCCTGATGCTTTTGTTATTATCGCATCCAGTTTGTTACCGAAGAGGAATTCACCTTCAAATGGTAATCCACATAAGCTGTGCTTTGATGCTGTGTCAGCCATCCACTGTCTGAGCCATAAAGCCCTTCCCTTACCGCTCCACGCCCCTCCCTTACTCGCTCCACGCCCCCCCTTACTTCGCTCCACACCCCCCCCCTACTTCTCCACGCCCCTCCCCTTAACGTCCCACACTCCCCTCCCGCCCCTCCCCCTTACTCGCTCAACCTCCCTCCCCCTGCCCCTTCCCTTCCTCCACCCCCTCCCTTACTCTCGATTCCATGCCCCTCTCCTTACCTCTCCATCATCCACTCCCCTCTCCTTCCTTATCGATCCATGCCCCTCTCCCTTCCTCGCTCCCTTCCCCCTCCCTTCCTCCTCGCATGCCCCTCCTCCCTTCCTCCATCCGAGCCCTTCCCTCTCCCTCCTTCTCGCCTCCCCATCCCTCTCCTCCTCCCTTCCCCTCTCCTCTCCTTCTCCTCCCTCTCCTTCCCTCCCTTCTCCTCCTTCTCTCCCCTCTGCCCCTCTTCCGCCCATGGGTTGCCGCGCACTTCTACTCTTCTACTCATTTAAAAAGTATTTTTCCTGATCACCCTGGCAGTGGGCACCTTTGGGTTAATCCCTTCTCACTCTAGGTAGGCGAATAGACTTTTGCAGGTAGGCCATTAAGGCCCCTCCCTCTACCTGCACCTTAGTTCGTTTTCCTGTCCTCACAGCTAGGAGTAGGATTTTTTATTTTGTAAAGGGACTCACCTACTGCACCTTGTGCAGTATCTAGGAACCTCAGCCTCTCTGACCTCTTCGCCTTAACTCCGTCGACGCCCCCATCTTGGCAAACGACCCCCTAAGAGTCGGGAGCCCCAGGAACCCAACAGTAAATCCGGGTTGAGCAGTCATGCACCGCGGGCGTGGAAGCTTACACAAGGAACCCCAGTACCACAACGAAAGGTAAAGAATGGTGCGCAGGGGGAGCATAGCAGCTGAGAGCCCGGGGAGGCCCAGACTCACCGCATTAACGTCTGGTCTCTGCGGTAAAAGGAACCCCAGGAGCCAGCTACATCGCGGAGGGGGAGCAGCCATAGCTGCGAGCCGGGAAAAGGCTCAATTGACTGCGCTAGCTTCGGAACGCTGCGGTAGAGGGAACAGTGCACGCGACCGCACGCATGGGACGCCGCGTCACGTTCTGGCCGCAGATGCGTGCACACACGCGGGCCGTGCACGAGCACTTGTGACGTCACAGAAGCGACGGACACATTGGTGTGATGTGTAGTGAGAGCTGCAGCATGGAACGCTCCCAGGGAGAGCCAAGTGCTGGAAAATGGATTCGAAAATGAAACACCCCCCAAAACTTCAGTTCCCAAGACTAGGTGTGTCCTTAGTTTTTAGTTCTACATGGGAAAGAGAGAGGGCTCTATACATTAGGGTGTATGTTTAGTATTTATTTGTTTTTTTATAATAGTTCGGCGGTTACCCTCCCAGAAGCAGAATCTTCAAAGGGTACGGGGGAATCCCTGCAGCATAAGAAAGTTGCTAAGAAAACTAAATGGGTGTTCAGCTTGCGAGAAACCCCCTAATAGGGAAGAAATGATGTAAAGATTGTCTTAAGGCAGCTGCAGGGATTCCAACGAACAAATGAGCCTTTCCTTGTATTGATGAAGGAGGCAGTTTAAACAGAGTATTAATGCGGCAGTCCGCAAGCTGTTAACCCGGCGCAGAAAAGATCTAAATCCCAAACCATCTGGATAAGGGAATGGTTTTGCATCAGATGAGTCTGACTTGATTGTTTCAAGTATAGACGAGGGTGAATGGATTCACAAGATCAAGATATTCAGGAAGAGGAATCTGAATTTGATGTAGAAATGGTGGATCCACTCATCAAAGCCATGAGACAAGCATTGGAACTAGAAGACACTGAAAAGTTAACCCACAAGAAGATAAACATTTGGGGCGAGACAAAGAAAGGTAGAGTTTCCTATCCATCAAGTAATTAAGGACCTCACAGGTGGAGTTGGCGCGACCAGGCACCAGAGTATTTAACGCCTAAAGGTTTGGAAGATGTATCCATTCCTACAAGAGGGGTAAATTTGGGATGTCAGCCCAAGGATACTGCTATTTCCAGATAGTAAAATAAAAAGACCACAATCCCAATAGAGGAAGCTGCTCATTGAAGGACGCTTGGATAGGAAGATGGATTACGTGTTGAGAAGCATACGTTACAGCAGGAAACTCCTACAAAACCTGCCATAGCAATACGTCAGCAGCACAGGGCTATGGAGTGTGGATTGCCAACATTGAAGAGGCAATAGACAATGGTGTAAAAAGAAGTGCTATTCTTAAAGCACTGTCCGAAGTAAGTGGGCAACAGATTACATAGCGGGCCTCATTGGATGCGGTAAAATTAGCAGCTAAATATCTATGGCACTAGCGGTATCAGCAAGAAGGGCTTTATGGCTCAGACAGTGGATGGCTGACACAGCATCAAAGCACAGCTTATGTGGATTACCATTTGAAGGTGATTCCTCTTCGGTAACAAACTGGATGCGATAATAACAAAAGCATCAGGAGGTAAGAGCACTTTTTACCTCAGGAAAACCGGCCAAGATTTGGTTTCCAACAGGCTAATGAAACCAGTATAAGGAAGCAAAGGCATATAGAGACCTGGCAGAGGTTGAAGCAAAGCATACGTACAGCAGGAACATCCTACAAAACCTGCCATAGCAAATACGTCAGCAGCAAGGGCTATGGAGTGTGGATTGCCAACATTGAAGAGGCAATAGACAAGGGTGTTTGTAAAAAGAAGTGACTATCTTAAAGCACTGTCCGAAGTAAAGTGGGCAACAGATTACATAGCGGAGGCCTCATTGGATGCGGAGTAAATTAAGGCAGCTAAATCTATGGACTAGCGGTATCAGCCAAGCGAGTATGTGGAGGGGCATGGAGCGAGTATGGGGAGGGGCATGGAGCGAGTATGGGGAGGGGCATGGAGCGAGTAAGGGGCATGGAGCGAGGAGGGAGATAGGACAGTGGCCTGACAGAATCTGTGCCCAAGTATTGGCACGCCTTTGGGGAAAAAAAAAAAAAAAGAGAGAGGTTGACCACCCCGGAATAGAAAATGAAACACTTATCACCTTCACTCAAATCATATGATAGGAGTTAAGATGTGCTAAACCTTGACACCTATAAGAGAATGTGGGCGCCTTAGTATGCTCATTTGCATGCAATTACCTAGGATCCCTGTCTGCAGTTTAACCACTGAATGACTTGACAATTAGTTGCAGCAGGATTTTGAGATGTATGGAAGACATGCAAATGTATCTTCAGCTTTTTCTCTCTCTCCATAATATCACAATGAGCCAAAAAGGGGTGAAGTCTAATAGGGCTCTTTGTTAATGTACAAATAATTATTTAACAAAGAGAGATTAGGGATAGATATATATATATATATATATATATATATATATGCAAATATAGCTGTATGCTCATCTGCATGTCTTAGGCAGGTCTGCAACCCCGCCTTTCCCCATTATCACCCAGCATACA
This sequence comes from Ascaphus truei, assembly GCA_036426205.1. Taxonomy (NCBI): domain Eukaryota; kingdom Metazoa; phylum Chordata; class Amphibia; order Anura; family Ascaphidae; genus Ascaphus; species Ascaphus truei. The sequence continues at coordinate 52,579 of WSYH01000820.1, read as the reverse complement.
GCACTTAGACTGCAGCAAGGGATTCTGGGAAATGACATGCAAATGAGCACACAGTGTCACTTTTTGCCTCAATAACCATTTTTAACATGGTTCCCTATAGGCTTAAGCTTGCTGCATGGTCACAGCTTTGAGCACAGCCCCTTGCTGCAGTCTAAGTGCTGTATGCTGGGTGATAATGGGGAAAGGCGGGGTTGCAGACCTGCCTAAGACATGCAGATGAGCATACAGCTATATTTGCATATTTGCTTTCCTGTGGAGGGTTTTTGTCACTTTTTTTACTCACCATAACTTAACTCAGTATTATATATATATATATATATATATATATTCCCACAATGGCCAGTGGGCTACCACAGTGTTAATGTGTTGGGGGAAACTACATAATACTTCTGTATCTCCTTTTTCAACTAATTGGATTCTGTGGAAAACTCCCAAGCGTCGCCATGATTAGATCCACAAGCAAAACGTTATACAACTGGTCAACCATAATACAATGATCATTCAATAACTAGGTCTGTGACATGTGCAGACACAATGAAGTTTGTGTTAAAGAATATTTAGTCTTTGCTATAGTTTTTTTTAAATCACAACAGAGGCGCAAATGCCAATTGTTGGGCTTTTTTCTATTTTTAGTTGATTTGGCATTTTCTATTTACTTCTCACAATGGAGAAAAACATATTCCACATCTTAGGTCACGGTGCTTCACTTTACATGTGCCTTAACGCTATGAAGCGCAGGTAAGCACGCAGGATCTTCACTTGAAGACCTTACACCTCAGTGAACGCGCACCAGACCAGGGGGAAAAAACCTAGGAGGCCGATACCTTATATATGGACCGTACAACATCTCATGGCTCCATTAGAAGTCATATTGCTACCACCATCTTTATTAAAAGGTCTATTAGAACTCTTATGGCAGTTGTATAGCTTGAAGACATTTTATGGATTAATATTGATGGGATTAATGAACAATTTTTCTAAGAATGAAATGTTACAATTTGCAATTGCCCTTCCTGTAAACACGGCAGGCATAGAGACAGACCGCAACACATGTTGGCCAAGCAAGGGTCAGCCGGAGGAAGCACTATAATAATATTAACTTTATTTCATATAGTTTTCTCCCAATGGGACGCAAAGTTCTTCACAATTATAGTATAGCACGGTATGCAGAACATAGGAATTTTACTGACACTGTCCCAGCACAGATGAGCTTACAATCTGTTTTTGGTGCCTGAGGCACACGGAGATAAAGTGATTTGGGCAAGGTAACAAGGATCTGACACTGGAAAATTAACCAGGTTCTCCATTCAAACTCTGTGTCATTGTTTACAGTGTCTTTACTCACTAAGCCGCAGCTTCTCCACTATGGAAGTGGTGAGGCCACAGTAAGTCTTACAGTCGTTTGCATGCATTCCCATAAGTCACGGTTTGATTACACACAGCAATATGGCATCTGCCATACCACACCATACAATCAAACCAGTCCGCTCCATGTGACACCTTCCACTTGGTAAATAAACAGTTATACTATCATCTGTGTCACCACGGAACACTTGAAAGCAAAATATAGAACAGATGAGGTAGAAGCTTTGTGGCCAACAATAAAAGGTTGGTTTCAAAACTAGATACACAAGTCTCCAACAAACAACTAAAAGTCAACAACTACTGGTTGTGCTCCTTGTAGTGTCCGACAGGTACTAATGCTACATGTGTATAAACAAGTGGAATGCAGATAGAATAACTGATAACTATGAGATAGAGTGCAAATATAAAGATTTGTGATACTTACCAAGAGCGTCTTCTCCCATCTTAAATACGAAAATCATGCCAAAAATGGAAGAAAAACAAAAACAAAATCAAAGCAGTTATTTTCAGGTTACAATGCATTTAGATATTTTCTCAATTACAGTGCCCATTTTGGTGGAAACGTGCACGTTGACATTTCTTTTAAGTTACAATATATTAGTAAGACCACAATGATGTCCAAGCATTGGTCGGAGTATTTTCCATGTGCCCTTCATTTGAAGCAGAGTTGAGTTTTACATGGAAGAGGATTGAGGGATTTTCCTCGTTTCTAAAATGAACATGCTGCACTTTGTGATAAGAAGTGTCAATATTAAATGCTAGCTCAATGAATATTCTAGTGAATTAACTTTTGCATCTGGCCCTTATACAGATCAGATGTAATGCACTTGCATGTTCACAGAGTCACAGCTACACAAGGCTGTAATCTCAATGTAGATTAGATTATGGACGCTATTCCTTTGAGAAGTTTCTGCTGCATCTTTTCCCCTTTTGTGGCATGGCTCCGACACGCTTGATTCATGCTATATCTGTACTTGTACTGTATCATTGCTCTGTATATAAATAATAGCATGATCAAATACTGCATCAACTGGAGTTGTCCATCAAACTTGGTATCTTGTGGGCCTAATAGTGGTAAATACCGGAAGATTATGGATGTGTAGCACAAAGGGTCCATTTAGATTCAAAGCACGGAGACAGCATTTATTAATTTTACTAAGAGCCATTTGTCTAACTCTTTTTGTGTGTGTATATATCTATATACATATAAACACACTCCATAAAATGCACCAGAGAGGTGCATAAAAAATAAAAAGGATCCAAAAATGGTGTCCTCTGGAGTCCAGGCAGCTTGCTTCAAGGTAACAATCACAACCTATTATGACACCTATACAAAAAAAAGAGAACAACAAGCACACGCTCCATGTGTAAAAGCCAACTAACAATTGAATGTTCTGGACAGAAATAAAAGTATCGCATTCACAAACGTGAGCGGTAAAAGGGCATATTATGAGTCAAGTTCATGCTCCGTAACATCAGGCAGAGTGGAGTCGTAGCAGTCCAGTGTCAGACTCTGGGCGCACTCCACGAACCAGAGTACGCTGTGCCACCACAAAGTTGGGTCCTCCGGCAACCGGTAGTGTGTTGTTAGGTTCCTCCTGTGTCTATCCTATGCCTTTTTACCGCCGACGTTTGCAATACTTTTATTTCTGTCCAGAATATTACATTCTTAGTCGGATTTTACACATGGAGCGTGCGCTTGTTCGTGTGTGTGAGAGATATAGATATATATATATATATATCTATATCTATATCAAATGAGAATAGCACTTGTGAGCACATTCACTTGTCTTAGACAAGTCTGCAACCCTACTTTTCGCCATTATCACATACCATAGTGCTCCCACTGCAGCAAAGGATTCTGGGAAGTGACATGCAAATGAGCACAGTCACACCTTTTGCCCCGCACCCCCCCCCCCCCCCCCACACAGTAGGATCCACCTCGTTGGCAGATTTAGCCAATTCTAGCGCATGAGAGACTAAAGCATGCTTTAAGACGTGACAGAAACAGTCTGTGTTAATATTCAACAACAGGTTGAAGCTGAGGTCAGAAGAAACTGGAGGACCAGATAAACAGTTTAACAATTTAGTAGTGCATTGCCATTCCAGTTGACTACTGAATTCGGAGTGGTGCGAGTATTCAGCAGGAACTGCGCCTTATATTCCCAGCAGAGGAAAGCACCAGAGACCTTCCTTACAGACAGTTACATTTGGTGTATTGGCAGAAAAGTAACCTGTATTACTAGTAGACAGTAAAGCATTGGGAAGAACTTTTTCTGTAAGCTTTTATCGTATTAAACATTGTGACAATAGATTTATATACACACGAAGGAGCGGCTTCAGTGAGTAAAGGCACTGACTGGCACTGAGAGTTTGAAGCAGGGGAGCCCGGTTCAATTCTCGGTGTCGACTTCTTGTGACCTTGAGCAAGTCATTTTATCTCCCTGTGCCTCAGGCACCAAAAAAACAGGATAGTAAGCTCCACGGGGCAGGGACCTGTGCCAGCAAAATGTCTCTGTAAAGCGCTACGTAAAACTAGCAGCGCTATACAAGAACATGCTATTATTATTACTATCACAAGCAGGGCCGCCGACAGGGCCGCCAAAACAGCAAAACAGTTGCCGCCTGGCCTCGGCTCTCCGCAGCTGCAGGCCTCCTTCATCACTGACTGTCCCATGCCGGGCCCTCTGACGTCGGTGTGCGCCTCCCTCTAATGCCAGCATGCGCCGGAAGCTGGGCCAAGCGTACTTCCGTCGCGCTGACGTCACAGAGGGCCGTCGCACTGCAGTGTCGGAAGCTTGGCATGGGACAGAGTGAGGCCTGCAGCTGAGGGAGAGCCAGGGCCCGGCAGCAATTGCTTTGTATTGTATATGTATTGGGATTTGTTTTAGTAATTGGGGTTTTTATTACACACTTGGTTTTTTTTTGTATGTATTGGTTTTTTTGTTTAAAGATGTATATGGGGTTTTTAAATATGTATTTGTTTTTTTTTAATATGTTCGTTAGAACCTAACTTGTACTGCAGCCATTGAGGCTTTGGTATTATCCTTTAAATTAAATTAATAAAAGGATTCTTTTGGTTCCTTGGGAGGTTTATAGAGTGATCCGTTTTTCTACATGTTTTTTTAAATTGTTTATGTGACTTATTGATGTGTACTAATAAATTCCATTTGTCTTTTGATTCTGACTTTTAATGCTTAATTACTTTGTTGATTACGATTATTCTTGAGCGCACATAGGCATTCTGTTTGTCTTTTGTGTGTTTATATATTACTTTTTTCCTTGCACCACCAGTTAGCCTGTATTTGATATTTATCTAGGGTTAATTTAAACGTTTATATTTGGTAGTGTTGAGCGACACAGTTTTGTGTGTTTGATAGATATTTGTTTTTTTTATATGTATTTGCTTTTTATTTTATGTGGGTTTTTTTAATATGTATTGGGGGGTTGTGTGTATTGGGGAGGTGTTTTTTGTATATATTTGGGAGGGTTTTGATTTATTTGAGGATTGGAAGTTTTTTGTATTGGTTTTTTTTTTGGTATATATTTTGTGAGGGGGGAGGGAATGAGTACGATGGGGGATTAAGTGGGGTTAATGATTGAGGGGGGGGGAAGAGAGAGGAGGGGGTGAGTGAGGAAAAGGGGGAGTAAGAGCGAGAAATAAATAAAATGTGCTTGTGTACACGCACTCAAAGTGCGTGTACTGGTGCGCTAAGTGAGGGTCCTCAGTAGGTGGGGAAACGTGTAGGAGTTCAGCAGCAGACACACAATTGGCATTCTCCCATAGTGTCCTCCCCGTAGCACTAGTAAACTCAGAGCTTCAGTGAAACGCAAACGGAGGAATCATCACTTCTGGGACGTCACGTCAGTTCCGGGAGTGTCCCGCAGCAATCGGAACGCCGGTCGGAGGAAGGGGGGTTCATCGCGTAGTGGAGCTCGGACCGATACTTACCAACACGGGTCTTCAGCCCACAAGCGCGCATCACCCCCATCCACAACAGACCAGGAAGGCGCCCAGTGGGTTGTGTACACAGACTTTTTACCACAGAACTCTAAGCTGAATACCCATACAGAAGAGGGGAGAACAGAGACTTGTATTACAAGGTAATTTACTTTTCTTATTTATCTTTTCTGTGAGTGCAGTTTTTATTGTTTATAGAATAAAAGTATATAAAGATATTTTACATTTTTTGCACCCTCTATTTTTTTTTTTTTTTAGTAAGAGTGGGACACAAGGGAGAGAAATACATGTGAGGCGTGGGGGGGGGAGGGGCAGGGATTGAGCGAGAGTGGGGTAATTGGAGGGGGCAGTGTGACAATTGAGCCAGAGTGGAGAGAAACACATGGGAAGAGAGGGAAATAGAGGGGCTCGCGAGGTGTGAAATACGGGGATCACAACTCCACCGATGGAGGGGGAGCACCGGTCATAACTAGTCCTAGGCCCCGGAAATCTGGCTGCAGCCATGTACACAAGCAAACATATATACACACACACACACAAATAAAAAACATGTATGCAAAGTGTTCCCACTGCACTGCCCAGTGGGCGGCAATGAGGAAGTACCCTAGACGCATGGCCACATCACGGGCTGTCCAGTAAAGTTTGAGCATATTGACATCAAATAATTCAGTACCATTCATGTCAAATGGTGACAGCTTCAGCAACGGTGCCCCCCTTTTTATAGGAAAAAAGGCAGACAGCCTGATGTTTGCCTAAAGCTCACAGATGAGATTAAAGAGGAAACTACATCAAATATCTGGCCTTTTCCCTTTCCCCTGGGAGGATCTCAGCAGGTAAATGAGCTTACAGCACACAAACAGATTTCCAGTCAATGCCGAGGAAGTCAGAGGAAGTGGAGAAGGAACTGGATCTCCCTTCTACTTCCTGATAGCAAACCGCAATTTCCTCGTGTGACATTAGCAGTAACTGGCACGTCTGAGTGATCATGGAGGGAAGCTGGCCCATGCAATTAACCCTTTCTGTGCCACAACGGGAGCCGCACCAGAGTGCCATGGCCTCTCTGGCAAACAGCGATTATGTGATCGCTCCTCGGCAATCACGGTCACTAACAAATGGAAGAGGAGGGTCCTGACTGCACTAAATAAGGTAAGTATTTAGGTAGAATAGATTATTGCTGTCCTAGGTGTTTGGGGCTTCCTTCACTGCTGCAAGGGTAGAAGGGATGTAGTAGGGGTTGTTTTTAGGCTACGGCTCCAGACACTTCATGCATACGCGCGTCGGAGCGCCTGGAGGCGCATGCACCAGTTTTAGCCGCGACCTGTGGTTGCGCGTCCAGTGAAGAGCAAGAGATCGCAACGGGCCATGATGTCACGCGGCTGGTTTGCCCTCATTGGCTGAACTGCCGCCGTGACGTAGCCACAGTGCCAAAAATCTTGTCTTTTGGCGAAGGTGGACGCGCATCGCGCACACATGCAAACTGGGGCATGACATAATCTGTGTGCGTCGCGCACGCAGTCGCAGCCACCGGGGACGAAGTACTTTATAATCAACATCCACCCCAGTAATACAGACTCTGTCCCATGAGTAAACTCTAGTTGCCAGCATGAAAGCAGACGGTTTAACATCTTGTCTTCTTCCCATAGCAGGCTACACAAAACAACTGCATTTCAATCAACATAGCCCATAGCTTGTCGTCTCTGTTGCTGTCTGTAAGAGAAAAAAAAATAGTCTACATGTACTATTCAAGGGTTTTCAGTTCTGCTTCCAGTATTACAGTACCTTGGAGGGAGAGAGGCAACAGCTACAGATAACACTATTAACTCCAACCTTTTAACTGATCTTGATTTTCCTCTTTGTAAAATATTTTCTGGCCATGCAGACAGATTCTGAGGAAAGTATTAGAGGTGTGTTTCAAGATCAGTCCGATGGCCTGGATTGCCATGGAGGTGGAATCTCAGGCCACTTCCCCAGTTGAAGCAGCATCTTCATTATTGAGAATAACAAGGTTCAATTGCAGTGCCCGTCATGGTTGGACTACATATATACAGAGCACCTTTTAGTACACAAAGTCCCGAAGCTACCAACAGCGAATCACGTTGAGGTAGACCTCCAGATACTTTCAGAAAGCTTAGACGCGCTACCTTCTGTGACGGGGAAAAATGAAACGGCGAGGCACGAGAAGCTGGGGCAGGCAGAAGTGTTGTCAAATCTATGTCCGATGCAGAGGCAGTGAGACTGTGATGTGTCCTCGGTGCCGATTGTCTAGTTTTAATGCTTTTTAAAAAAAAAAAAAATGTATGATTCTTAACCCTTTTTATAGATAAAGATTTTTCTCATTTGATCTACACTATTGTGTCCAATTCTCTCGTCCTCTGAGGTATCATTCCTCCATGTTTTATTCTGGTTCCGATACAAAGGAAGAAAGTAGCCACAATTTTGGATTTTCCCACTACACTATTACAGGGGTCCGTGAGAATTTTTTGGGGTGCGCGGCGGGTACAGATGTGCCACTCTTTCCCCCAAGGCATTTAAATTAAATGCCGGGGGACCACGCCAAGGCCTCTGTAACTAACTTACCTTCTCTCCGACGGTTTAGGCGATGCGTCGACATGGCAATGCAGTGTCAAATGACGCCGGATACCAGGTATGGGGGGCGTGAACAGGCAGGGGGTTGCAGGGCCATACGTTTGCGCACCCCTGCTCTATTACACTGTGAGTAGGCAACCTATAGGAGCCAAGACACCTGTGTTTTTCACCATTTAAAAAGAGTTTTGCACTATTATTTTTTCTCTTTTTCTATGGTGTTCTCTCTAGCTCCCCCTGGATTTTGAAGATCTCTCTCTTACTGGGGAATATCGAAGACAGTCCCTTCCGGAAAGTTTTACCAGGAAAAAAATATATACTTATTTTCAGTGTTCGACAAACCTATACATTTGCTCGCCCCGGGTGAGTGGATTTAACCCCCGGGCGAGTAAATATTGGCCCAAGCAGCACACGTTTGGTACTAGGTGGCGAGTAGATTTTTTTGTGTGGCGAGTAGATTTTTTGGTGATTTGTCAACCACTGCTTATTTTATATATTTTGAATTCCCTTTGCTGTGCACAATTGACTTGTCACAAGCACTATTATTTAATTACTATTGTGCCACTTTTGTAACTACATATTTAATCTGTTGAAATTATATTCACCTAGTCTAGTGTATTTTGTATTTCACTTTAAAGCACGTGTAATCTGTGGGAGCACTGACCTTTTCACCTTGTTGTTTGTCTGATAAAATCATTTAGACTACCATTATACCATCCATATGCAACATAAGGATGGGATAGAAGGGAGAAATTGCAGTTTAAAAAGTTTCAGTGTTTATCATTCAGCTGCAAGGAGAACAGGTTTAAATGTGTGCTCCTCTACGTAGAGGAACATTTAACCCAGATAAATAATTAAAAGGGATTGTTCTAACACCAAAAAGCGGGGAAGGGGTGGGGGAAGACAGTTGCCATCACTGCTGGTATTATTGAACAGATCAAATCCAATTCATACAGCACATGTAAACTTTCCCTGTGTCCGGGTGTTGCCAGGGGACAGAAGCTAATTGAGTCAAATGCAGCACCTCTTGTTTAGAGGTATGTAACCATACTGAACCATCACCGTTTTTCTGGTCCCCAAATATGTAATTTTAGGTTAACCTGATTAGGTTTGTCAGAATGAGAAGTGAGGCAATAGGTTCACACTGCCACACTATATTGTGACCTCCTCTGCCTTGCAATATAAATCTGCTCAGAGATGTGGTACTTCTGTGGTAGACAATCGTTTCATTTGCAGCAACGTTACCTTGCAGTTGTTGCTTTTCATATGCAACTCTAGGCTCTTTAAGTTTACAAAGGAACACAGGCAGATCTGTAAACAAGACAATGAAAAAGAATTACTTCCCCAAAAGATGCATACATGTGCCTGTTAATGTAGGAATGACTAAAATGCTGACTATTAGACTGTAAGCTTTTTTTGGGGCCAGGACTAACCTCTTTCAACCAACTGTAGAGAAAAGGTTGCCCCAGGAAATATGATGCTTTCATGCTCCTATTCGCACCAACTCCATCTATACACCATGGAGCTCAAGACTTGAAGTGCTGTCTAATTTTTCTATTGCACAGGACAGCTAATAATGTTTTATGCTTAGTAAACTCACTCCTGCAGTGCACCCTTTGCTTAGCCTCCATCAATAATTTACTCCATTTGAATACTGGTTGATGCTCACACCACCTCCATGATCCTTAACATATTTCCAAACATCTTGCATTTTATGTGAAAGCTAAAAATCAGTTGTTAATTCCTTTCGGGACTTCAAGATGTAAGCAGATTTGTATTTATTTATTTTTTCATCATCCTCATGCAATGTTTGCAAGTATGTTAGGAGCACGTAACTTTAAGCAAACCAATTGTGGAACATATACAGTACTGCAGAATTGTAGTATTATCGACTTTATATTAATACTAAAGGGTGTGACATATTGGACCAGCGTGTAAATTCTTCATAGAGGTTTGAAAATATGTGTTTGTTTCGTTCCTTATATTCAATGCTGGTTAGTTAAGCACTGAAAATACCATAAGATCCCTGTTGTGTGAAAATACAGATTCCGATATTGATTCCTGAGGCAGTTTACAATACCAAACTTCAGTCCTTTGCAGTACTAAGATGATTAGGTTCTAGATGGAGTAGTCTTTTGGTTAGCTGTTTCTCATCTGCTCTGAGGTAATATTCATCAAGCAAGGTGTGATAAAGCTTTTTCTAACTACAAACTAAACCTTTTCATATCTTGTTAGTCTAAGGAAACATCTGTTATAGCAAAGCATCTATTCATTATTGAAGAAAAGAAACACAGCGCACGACTCTCATAGGGTTAATAAGTAATTATAATGCGATTATAAAAGTGATAGAAATGTACGTACAAAATAGTCAGTCAAATATGTAGGGCATGTTTAGGGTATATGTTACCACTCGTGGATGCAGTAAGGAGTCCCCACGAAGCAAGTCACCTGCATCCACGAGTGGTAACATATACACTAAACATGCCCTACATATTTGACTGACTATTTTGTACGTACATTTCTATCACTTTTATAAATCGCATTATAATTACTTATTAACCCTATGAGAGTCGTGCGCTGTCTTTCTTTTCTTTTTCATGTTCTTTTGTGTTGAGCCATCCACTGTGACCAGCTGCAGGCTCCCAATTTATGATGGAAGGTTTTTGTATTTATCACACTACATATTTTTCATTGATCACATTGCTGTTATTATTGTATTAGGATTTTAGTATTGTCCTTCATCACCTAGTGCACTTTAGAGTATCGTTTTATTCCACTATCACATATATAAACTTTATTGTTATCACTTATTTTTCACTCATTCAGTGCGCAGTTTATGTTTTGTTTATTCATTATTGAAGATTGTTTATTTGCTGTCCGTGTACTGGACCTAGACTTATCTCACTCTAGTGTACTTCCCACTAATACCAAGCAAAGAGGTTTCATTTTGCACTTTGTGAATCCCTCTCAGTATTTTCACACAACATGCAAAATTAACCCCTCAAATGGGATCTTCAGTGAAGCTGAAATTTGAACCCCAAAAATCTATCTACATTGTTCTACACAAGTCTGCCAGACAACAAAGTAGACTTGTTGAGCATGTGTGTGTTGTATTATTTTATCCTGAACAGCGTTCTCACATCACTTGATGACCCATTTTATATTTAACAGTGGATCAAATCTTTAAAAAAATAAGTGTTCTCAACTTACCTGGCAACATTTTTTCTTTTGCATTGCTGTGTATGCTTTACTCTCAGTGCTCATCTTTAAAAAGGTTGTTCTATTAGATAAAGGACATACGTGTTTACTATTAGAGTAGATATTTCCCACAGAATGTCGCATTCAATATATTTTACACACAATTTTATTTTTATTTTCAAATGGCCTACCATGTATCTTAGACAAAATCTACAGTTTTGTCTCACCTGTTTATTTATTTTTTTCATTTACCACGTGATGGTGGGTGTGTGGAGTGGGGGGGGGGGGGGGGGTGGGTGGGTGGGGGGGGGTTTGGGTGGGGGGGGGGGGGTGTGGGGTGGGGGGGGGGGTGTGGGGTGGGGGGGGGGGTGTGGGGGGGGGTGGGGGGGGGGGTGTGTGGTGTTGGGTGGGTGTGGGGGGGGGTGTGTGTGTGTGTGTAATTATTTATTTTTCTCGCAGATAGCTTTTGATGTTGAGCAACGCTCAATCCACATATCAGTGACGGTGCAATTGGCAGTAATAATAGACACTATAATACGGCCATCTAACCTCCACTGTTGGGAGAAGAAAAAATGCCACTTGTAAAGAATCAACTCTTTTCATGTTTTCATTAAGATATCAGAGATAAAACATGCAATGTGCCAGGTAATCAGCGCTCCTCCATATCTAGCAAAGGTAACAATAACAAGCAGTGCATCCTTCCGCGGTAATATATACCGAACACAACATGCACAGTATATGGCACCTTAAACTGGGCGTATGTTACATCACGTAGTCAACAAGAGATACATTGGCCCGGTAGATTAAAACATGAACTACGTGTGTGTATATAGCGCGGTATACTCCTGTCCTGATTACCTGCAGCGGCGCGATGAACTGCTTGGTGATCTATATAAATGATACACACACACGGCCTTCGCCTTCGCCCGTGACGTAATCTTTCAGCGCCGTCACGGAAGTGCTCAAATACATAAAGGGGTCAAACCGTCAGATGTGAACAAGCGGGCCCAAGCAGCCGACGGAAGACACTGGGCAGCTACCGGGGGCGTGGCCAATAAGTCCAGGGCGGCCATCTTTCACTCGGGAAGACGTTTGCCGCCCATATCCTTGCATGTATTCCTCATTAATGTATTCCTAGAAATGAAGTGTGACATGGCACCAACAAACTCCCGCCAAAGAGAAAGTATTATAGATTGCAGTACAAACTAGGTGCTTGATAAACCCATAAAATATGCATTTTAAAGTATGTTTCATATGTTGGAAACAGCTGAAATAAAAATTAAAAAAACATACTATTGTACAGCAAAATAAGTTGACCTTTCTATTTCTTTATACCAAATACAATGTTTAGTTGTTCAAATGATCGTGATTCTCCCCCCCCCCCCCCCCCCCCCCCCCCACCCCCCACATCTTGTCCTCTCCCAACCCCTTCTAAATCTCACGGACACTGGTTGAAGTGACTATAAATGTACTTGCTCACAACATCTCCGCCCATCCCATTTTTAAAAATATATATTCGACAACCAATTTGGATGGGTTATTTTGTTATTAAATCAGGCACTACATTTATAGTCACTTCAACCAGTGTCCGTGAGATTTAGAAGGTGTTGGGACAGGACAAGATCTTGTTAATGGGTAAGTGTGACGGTGAGGGGGTTAACCAGGCTCACTAATAAAGGTTCAGCCCACTTGGTTATCCCTGATCTGTGTGTTGAGGTCCTAGAGTGTTAGCTCTTGGACCCAGATTTCCTAAATGCATTACTGTGACTGTAGGCAAATTATGCGACATTAAAGATTTGTGTTTGTTTTGCCTTTACTCTGATGCTGGGACCGGGAGATTTCTAGACTGTAAGTTTCAGGGTGGGTTTGTTGGAGAAAGTCTTTACAGAATGTGTCTATGTGTCGGGGTTCCGGAGTTCTGGGACACCCCGGGAATTGGATCCGGGAATCTAGTGAGATTCTCGGATACAGCCAAGCACATTGCTCCGGGCAAACTCTGACTCTGAAAGCGCTATTACGACTCGCTGCCAGGATTCCTGCTGCAGTATCTTCCAGACAAGGTAAACAGGCATGAAGGGGTTAATGTATACATGCAGCTATACTAAGAGTCCCTAGTATAAGGAGGGGTACCCCAGATACATACCCAGGTATCATGGACCAGGTATAGGGCTTCAGGGGGTGCTCCAACTAAGTGATAAAGCCGAGAGTGATTTAATGTGTGTAAAAGTTATTTCTTAGGCCTCAGGCATGGTCAGCGCTGGTACTTACCAGTGAGCCCCTACAGCCGCAATGAGCGGCTTTAGTAGGGGCTCACCTACGCTTCCGCAAGTGCGCGGAAGCGTAGGTCTTTAGGAAATTTTAAAATCAAGCGCTTACCGGAGCACAGGGCCGGTCACGTGAGCGGTTCACCCAATGAGGGCGAACCAGCTCCGTGACGTCACTGGCCCGCCCGCCGACATGCCCCCGGACGGCACGCTGTCTAAGGCCAAGGGAAAGCACCCGCTTTCCCTGAGCCTCAGCGCCCGCCCGCCAGAACCTTGGCCGAGGCCTTAGGCTGACCCGTGCAGAGGCTAATTTTACCGTAATATACCTGGTCACTGGTATTAATTCACACCTCTGTGACACTTATATGCATATATATATATATATATATATATATATACATATATATATATATATATATATGTTGTGGTTATTTTGGGGGTTCAATATGAGCTTGTAGGTGTCCTGTATGTTTTACAATTCTTGTTCAGCTGGTCTTAGCTGATTGGAGGGTGGCAACCTCCTACCTAATTGAAGCTCACCCCCTCCTACATTTAAATGGTTAAAAGCTCACTCCATAGCATCTCCCACTCTCAGGGGAACTTGCTTGCTTGCAGTATGATTGTGACAAATCTAATACAGAGTGCTTTTCCTGGTAATGTACAGGTTAATAAAAGCTTCAATCAGACTTAGAACTATGCAACTAATTTTGACAGATTTATTATAAATCATTCTTCCTGGTAATGCACAGGTTATTAAGAATTTATATTAGTGTTAGGGACCCTTGAGATGTGGTCTGCCGTGTAGTGGCTCAGGGGCTTACAACACTTTGGCCAAAATGTTAAACTAAAAGACCATTTTATTTAATAGATATCTATACATATATATTTAGGCACTGTACCGTGTATAAGTTTCACTGGATGTGCACTGAGCTCTGTCTGTGTTTCATGTTCTGTCTCTGGTTTTAACTAAAGATCCTGCACACACCCGGACTGGCTAAGCTATTGTAATAGCACCTCCCTCCCTCTCCCCCCCCTCCACAAAGCCTAACAAATAAAGGCAAATTCAACTTCTTATCGACACCTCCCCCAGAGCCATTCATTATGTTTCAGGCTTTGATGAACTGTGAAGGGTCTGGAGGTAGTCTGGGGGGGGAAAAAAATCCCTTTTTTCCCTCTTTCTCTTGACATGGGCTTATCGAAGGACTGATTTTTAATAAACCATTATGTGAAGCATGTTTATAATACTTTATTGCCATTCTTACAATCCCTTGCTTTTTAATTGTACTGTACTGTATACAGCACTGTATGAGGTGCTGTAATTTTTATTTGGGGGTGGTGGGGTTCAAATGCTTCTTTTGAATTTAAAGGAACAATTTTATTTGTACAGGATAATAAAGTTAAAAGGAATACAAACTCGTAACGTTAATATTAAAATTACAGTATACACATTTGAAGTACTGTACGGCAATAAGAGACAGGTTTACTGTAATTGCAATTACATTTTTCAGACAACTCGCAATCGCCCACTTGAGTTTGACGGTATTGCAGACAACACTAAAATGCAATTTTCTGCACTTGATAAAAACACGAGTCAACACACGTCTTAAGGCGGTACGGTTGGAAGAAATCACGCGCCATAACATGGTTATTCCGAGGTATACAACACGTGAAGTGTTCGAATAACGGCCGCTGCATCTGTAGGTCACTGGTTGGCAACACTTGAATGGGATTGCCTGTCACTCATGTGTAGTCAGTCTCCGTCTATCAATCACTCTTCAGACATCATAGGGCCCCTCACCTTTCTATCCAGTTACCCAAGGTGCCTGTAAATGCATTGCAAATTAACGTGCAAAGTAACGTATTTCAAACCACTGGGGCAGTGAATAGGTTTGAGTGTATGGGTTATCAAAATGCGGAAGTCCTAGTCCCCGTGTGCCTTTTCACCTTCCTTTGTTTCTCTTAGGCCGCGCTTATAGTCCTGGCGACGGAGCGTCGAGTCAAAACAAGTTTATTTAATCTGTCGCATGCACCTATAGTAGGCCCGACCAAAATCCCTTAAGTCAAAGGAAATTTATCATGGCCACGCCCCCCGGTCGCCATCTCCTACACTATAGGCAAAAAATGCTGCGGCGACGGATGACGTCACAACGTCGCTAGGACTATAAAGTGCGGCCTTACATGGAGTACTTTTTCCCCCTGTGCTTGCAGCATATAATATATAATCTTGAATTCTCAGTGCTCTTCCTGCCTCCTAAATCATGTCCACAACCCTGGACTGCTTACTCCTTTCTAAGAATGATTAGTTATGAAGATTCCATCAGGAAATCTTCCAGAACAGGTCTGGGCAGTTGGAATAAGAATAGACTTCACTGCAACCATTGTGATGCGGTGATTAACATGTTCAAATCGCAGCCCCTTTTCATTGGTTTGGGAGCCTGCAGGTCTTTGTAAAAGTAGAATGAAGGCCCACGTGCATGATGTCTTTATTTGGGGAATCTGTTTAAAACCTGCCATACCAGGTAGCTGTAGAAAAGTGCTCGTTAGGTTGACAATATATGAAAGTAGAAATAACACAAATCACAGAGAATAGCATAGGGTTTATTAAATGGCTAAGAACTTGATGTAAAGGCAAACCATACACAAACAATGGAATATTTTTAATTTCCAAACAATAACATGGGTGAGATGCCTGTTTCTCCTCAACAGACCTTCACCACACTTCTAAACAGAACATTAAAACTCCAGTCGCCTCATGTGTTACGACAAATGTATACCTTTTGTTTAATTTCAAGTTTTTTATATGCATTGGGGGTGGATAGGAGAAATGAAAATTTTACTGTAATAATGCAAATGTTTTCATAAAAATAAGTAGTATAAATTGACAACTAAAACATTAACAGCTTAATAACACTTCCTTTGATAATACAATCCCCAATATAGTCACTGTACAGGAATCTATGAAGCTATTCACACACTGACAAAATCCAGGATCTTTGCTGCATGCTCGTTTGACTACCACCTTCACTTTCGTCAACAGCAGGATATGAGTTTCTGCAAAGGAGTAGGAAAAATAGTTAATTTGCAAAACATTTCACCATCTTTAACAGAAGTAATTTTTCTACATCAAGCAGATGTTTTCAACCACTTATATTGGTCATGAATTATTGTGGGGGGACATCCAGGGCTATGCAGCAACCAAGAAGGTGAGAAGTCTCCAGGATAACAGCGCTTATCCCCCTACCTGACACCGGCTCTGTGTCAGTGCATGCGGCTGGGTGTGTGTGATTGACACCGTCACTCCCTCACAGAGACTCCTTCCCCAGTATGCATCGAGAGCAGGGGCTGGAGCTCTCCAACTAGCACCATCCCCAGCCTTTGTGCGCCTCTGCCGACTCATGCTGCCGAAATGGTCAACGCTTAGGCGCTGACGCTCGGCAGTGAGCCCCTGCAATGAGAGCGGCTTTAGCAGGGGCTCGCACATGCTTCCGCAGGCGTGCTGACTTTCACCCGACAGTCGGATTTTAGTTTGAGCGCTGAGTCCGCTCACGTGACTCCAAAGCAGCCAATGAGGAAAAGGTGAGTGGAGCAGGGGGAGAGATGTGGACGGGTGAGAGACTGCCTGGCAGTGGGGTGAGTTGTTGCTCGCGGGGTGAGTTGTTGTGGCAGGGGGGTGGGGAGGAGGGTCCCAAGGGGACGGGGGAGAGACTGGCTGCCAGCGAGGTGGGAGATTTGATGCTCCGGGGGGCCGATGCCCCGCCTCGGAAGCGCGCTCACTGCCTCGCCGGCCAGGCCAGGCAAAAGCTCCTGCTTGCGCTGGCCAGCCACAGCGTGAGCACGCTTCAGCACGAGAGGTAGGAGTATGGACACGGCCTCATGCTCTCCACCCCCTTTCCCCCACACAACTCACTAAGCAGCAGTGACTGACCCTTCAATCACAGTTGCGCGGGTCACAACAGTGATTGACAGATCAGACATCACTGCGCACAGCACAGGAGCCAGGGGAGGAGGGAATTTTAGACGCATGATTTTTTTTCATTTGAGAGGGGGAGGAGGGGAGAGAGCAGGCCATGGGTGAAAGATGGCTGGGGGGAGAGCGAGAGTGGGGGAGGGGAAAGTAGAGAAACAGAGTGGGGAGTGGGGGACACGACAGAGAGCGGGGGGGACATGACACGAGAGCGGGGGGGGACACGACCACAGGGGCGGGACGACGACGACGACACGAGAGCGGGGACGACGACGACGACACGAGAGCGGGGACGACGACGACACGAGAGCGGGGACGACGACGACGACACGAGAGCGGGGACGACGACGACGACGACACGAGAGCGGGGACGACGACGACGACACGAGAGCGGGGACGACGACACGAGAGCTGCGGGACGACGACACGAGAGCTGCGGGACGGGAAAGAGAGCGGGGGGGACGGGAAAGAGAGCAGGGGGGACGGGAAAGAGAGCGGGGGGGACGGGAAAGAGAGCGGGGGGACGGGAAGAAGCGTGGGGTGGGGGGGGGAGTGGAAAGCGAGCGGGGGGGAACGGAAAGAGACGGGGGGACGGGAAGAGAGCGTGGGTTTGGAACAAAGAGAAAAAGACAGGATAAGAAGTACGGGGGTAGGAGAGGAACAGAAATACACGCGGAAAGGGGGAATACCGGAGGGAATGCTGAGCAAGAAATACAAACGCAGGCCGGCGCGTTGAGGACGAGTGGGGTACAGGGCCAGGCTAGTATGGGGAGGCGGATGAGATATACGGTTAGAATGAGGATACGGGGTAGAGGGGTTAGCCGTGTTAGCGGGGTGGATAGAGATGAGAGGCAGGGTTTAAGAATCGACCCGGAACGAACACGTGGAAATAATGAAGATGGAACTGGTCGCCGAAGAAGATGAGCTGAGTGTTGGGAACAATGAAGTCAAAAGTGAGAGATTGGCACAAAAATTGGGGGTGAGAAGGGCATGGGGGCACGACAAGGTTAAGGAAGGTCGAGAGATGGGGAAAAAAAGTGAGGCGGGGAGAGTGGATGGTGGAGAATAGAGGGAAATGAGCCAGAAAAAGATTAGTGTATAAGAGGGAGGAAAGGGATGCGATGGGGTAGTGGAGGGAGGAGGGGGAGTCAAGGTGTTGCCCCCCCCCCCGTTTTCCCCCACCCTTTTTTCTTTCCCCTCTCTCTTTCTTTTTCCCCCTCTCATCGTTCTGTTTTCCCCCTCTCTTTCCTGTACTTCCCCCCTCTCTTTCTTTTTTCCCCCGCTCTCTTTCTTTTTTCCCCCGAGAGCGGGATGGTGGAAAAAGAGAGCGGAGTGTGTAACAAGAGCGGTAGTGTAAAAAAGAGCGTGAGTGTGGACAAAATATAGCGGGAGGGGGGACATCGAGCGTTAGGTTTGAAAATAGCGGGAGGGGGGAAATAGCGCGGGAGGGGAAAGAGAGCTGAGGGGGGAAAGAGAGCGTGAGGGGGAAAGCATGCGGAGGTGGAAAGAGAGCGGGAGGGGGGAAGAGAGCGGGAGGGGGGAAAGAGAGGCGGAGGGTTTACGAGAGCTGTAGGTGGGGAAAGAGAGCGGGAGGGGGGAAAGAGAGCGGGAGGGGGGAAGAGAGCGGGGGGGGAAGAGAGTCTGGTAGGGGGAAGAAGCGAGGGTGGGTAAGAGAGCAGGGGGAAAGAGGAAGACGGGGGAGGGAAGGAAGAAGCGCTTAGGGAGGGAAAGAGCTGGGAAAGAGCTGTGGGGGAGGGAAAGAGCTGGGGGGAGGGAAAAGAGAGATGGTATGGAAGAGGCTGGGGAAGAACTTTGGGGGCTGGGGAGGACGTCTTGGGGGGGAAGCTTGGGTGGGAGAAAGAAGACTTGGGTGTGGGGAGAATGGGGTGGGTGAGAAGCGTGGAGAAGTGTGGGGTGGAGAAGAGGGCGTGGGTGGAGGAGTAATGAGGTTGGTGGGTGGAGAAGAGCTGCGGTGTGGGCGAAGAGCTTGGGGGGGGAGAAAAGCTTGGGGGGGGGGAGAAAGATTGGTGGTTGGGGAGAAGCGCTTTGGGGGGGATAAGAGCTTGGGGGGGAGAAGAGCTTGGGGGGGGAGAAGCATTGTGGGGGAGAGCCTTGGGGGGGGGAGAAGAGCTTGGGGGGGGAGAAGAGCTTGGGGGGGGGGAACGAAGAGCTTGGGGGGGGGGTAGAAGAGCTTGGGGGGGGAGAAGAGCTTGGGGGGGGAGAAGAGCTTGGGGGGGAAAGCTTGGGGGGGGAGAAGAGCTGGGGGGAAAGAGGGGGTGGGAGAAGAGCTTGGGGGGAAGAGCTTGGGGGGGGAAGAGCTTTGGGGGGGAAGAGTGGGGGGAGAAGAAGCTTGGGGGTTGGGAGAAGGCTTGGGACATGGGGGGAGAGGGAGAGCTTGGTGGGTAGAGAGCTTGGGTGGTGGAAGAGCTTGGGGGGGTTTAGAATAGCTTGGGGAGTGGGGAGAGCTTTGTTTAGTTAATTATCTTTTTTTTGTGTTGTTTTTAGATAGCTTTGGGTTCAACCTATGCAAAATGTAGACAGATACTTATCCTGTATGTGTTGGATCAACATTCCAGTCCCCGCATGGGCCTTTGTCAAGATATCTTGACAAAAGTCCACACTGGGACCAAAATGTTGATCCAACTTTACAAATAAAGTATTCGATATTACAAGTCCATGTGAGCGCCATCAACTTCATATTTCTCCTGCACCAGTTATTGTCTTGTTTGATTTCCACATGTGGCAGGAGAACATGTGGGTAATGTTACTGCTCTTATTTACTTAACCACACAAAAAAGAATTAAACTATTGCACGTCTAAACTTACCTCATTTTGATTGGTGAGTTTCTTTATACTCGCTAAGGATAGCGGACACAGTAAATAAATCCTTTCCTCGAATTCTTTTTAGGATGTCTGAAGATAGGCCTTCCAGATTTAGTGACTCGCTTGGTTCTGTAGAGCGACGGTACGAGCCCCTATCTGAACCAGAGCGATGTGGAACAACGCAATCCGTGTCCATTCGAGGACGCTTGGCATAACGCGAATTATTTCTACCAGGCCCCCTGTCATTCTCATGTGAGCTGGAATAATAAGCCGGATCTTCAGAATATTTTGCAGATGGGGAGTAATTGTCGGATTCTCTTGAGCGATTTAACTCATTGTCATGTCTTGGCTCTCGTCTCCATTCAGACTGATGTGCAGATGATGTTTGGAGACTACCTGGAGAACACCTCATGCTTGAAGAGTCATTAGGCATCCTATACTGATCGAAGATTTCACGCTCTGGAACATCTGTCCCACTATAACTTGCTGGCCCCTGCCACTGTTTCACATTTTTAGCCTCATGAGACATATCAGAAGCACCAGGAGACAGACACACTCTTGTATAAGGGACACTAGATTGTTCTTCTACATAGCCACCATGATATGAAGAGGGATCGTCAGCTGGTGTGGTCGCAAAAGGCTCACAATAAGATGGATCTGGTGGATTTTCCCATTCAGAATTACTGGGGTACATGTCCGATGCAGGTGGGATATCCTGATATTGATTCTGTGGCATTTCATTTGTTTGGTAGGTCATACCGGCAGCAGCATTGTCACGTGGAGCACCATAAGATTCTTGGTAGCTCATCGGGTCAAGAGGGGTGTTATATTGAGAACTGTAAGGGCCTTCCTTTTGCCCTTCATATCCAAAATCTCCACGGTTTTGTGATGTATTAGAATAATCCTGCACAGCTTGCATATTCGGTTGATATAGTTCAGGGTAACGATTTTCTGTGTTCTGTAAGTTCTGGGCCATTGGCATCATTGCATTTTGGTTCAACTGGACATTTTCTGTACTTGAAGTGTTTTGAACCGAAGAGCCCACCGGCATCATTGATTTCTGGTTGAGCGGGACATTTTCAAAGCTCACAGAATTTTCACCCATGGAGGCCATTTGCATCATCAGTTTCTGGTTCAACATAACGTTCTCGGGGTTTGATGAATTCTGAGAGGTCATTAGCATCATCAGTTTCTGATTCAAAGAAACATTTTCTGTGCTAGGAGTATTTTGGGGTTGAGAATCCTTTAGCGTCATCAATTTCTGGCTCAACTGCACATATTCTGTGCTCGGGGTTTTATCTAGCAACAAAGCCTTTAGCATCATCAGTTTTGGGTCTAGCAGAACATTTTCTGTGCTTGGGCTGTTTTGGGGCAGACTGGCCAGTAATGCCTTTAATTTCTTATAAAACTGAATGTCTTCTGCGTTCACATCAGTTTGGGGTAAGGAGTCAGACTGCGG
Organism: Ascaphus truei; assembly: GCA_036426205.1. NCBI lineage: Eukaryota > Metazoa > Chordata > Amphibia > Anura > Ascaphidae > Ascaphus > Ascaphus truei. The sequence goes on along the minus strand of WSYH01000820.1, from coordinate 30,962 downwards.
CATAGAATTCTGGTATGATGGAGGACACTCTCTTTTCTGAGTATTTTGAGGCAAAGAGGAGGCTTCTTGCATCTTTGAGCTTGGGTTCAAATAACTATTTTCTGTTTTACGGGTGTCCTGGGTAAAGGTATTTTGCACCGCATAATTTTGGGTTGACTGAACTTGTGGTCTGTTCTGGGTACTCTGATTAACAACATAAGCTTTTGGCTGAGCATTTTCTGTGCCATGAGTATTTTGGGGAAAAGAAGCACCTTGCATGCCTGAATTCCAGTTCAGCTGGACATTTTCTGAAAAATATGTTGACATTTAGAAGCATTCAGTAAGTAAGTGCTGCATAATTGTTTCTTGATATAAAATTTAAAGGAAAGTTAGATTCGTAAAATTTTACTGCAATTTTATGCAAAATATATAATATACAGTAGTTGAATTTTATTTATTTTTTAAATAAAGTCTACTTTACTTTATAACTTTTGGTTTTCGATAAGTAGGTTATGGTTCATAATAAAGACGTTCTTAGTACATTTAATTACCGAAATTACAAAGTATTCTTCACTTGTGCCATTTGTTAAATGCAAAGCAGAAGCAAACACTTCAAGGTCAGATGTCCCTACCTTCTATAACCGAAGAAAGGTCATAACTCTTTTGAAACACTGTACTGCACTTGACAAATGGTACAACTAAAGAACGTATAGATGTCTGCTGCATTCTGTATCCAGTGTATGAATGTTTTCTGCCCAAACTGATGTCTCTAGGTGGCTTTTAGTTGCTCAGCATGTAACACTACTGCTTTAGCTACAAGTCAAAAACAAGGACGAATCTTGCCTCTATTTTTTGCTAGTCAGAAGGTCTAGCACAATTAAGCTCTCGGAGCCAAGCTCCACATATTACGCTATGGAAAAGTTAGGGTCTACTGGGCAATACGGCTTTAAAGCGCATCGGAAGTGAGCCAATAAAGGATGTTTACCGAGCTCAAGAAATGCCAGTGCTCTAAAAACCCTAATGCAATGCCGACTTGACAACTTGGCGTTACCAAGTTTGTAGTTTAATGAAAGCGAGGCTAAAGTGTTCAAGACCGTCCTTATTTCAGCATGCTTATATGTATTGCATATCCGTTAAAAAATATATATTATTTACAAGTGCACGGTAGCATTGTTTTTCCCAGATTTTGTTTTTAATATAAACTACCTTTAGCTCCTCTGCTGAATTGCTGTGCACTCCCAGGCACAGTATTTGACTGCAAAAGTTGCTGACTGGAACCTTGCATTATTGCTAGAGCCACATCCTTAGCTTTGGCAACTTGAACGGGAAAGAGCTGAAATATTAAAACAAACATTTTACTACCATGGCAGAGCCCATCACAACCATATCAAAAAACAAAACATATGATTTCCTGTGAGTTTTTTTTTTATCCTGGCAAGATTTTATTTGATCTGTTAAAGCCGCAACCCCCATATTTGTTTTTGGCAATTGCATCATCTGAACCTGTGGATTATCCAGATGTGACGTACACCAATTATAGCTTCAGAAGTACCGCCACTTATTGAGATAGTCACCATTTTATCTTGCCCTCCGCCTCTCTATGGAAACCAATACAGGTTAGCCTTAGGCCACGCTTATAGTGCCGGCGACGCGACTGATGATGTCACCCTTCACCGTCGCAAAAGTTGAATTTCAATTTAAGGCGACGTCGCTGGCTACAAGGCCAGTGACGTCAGAAAAGGGGGAGGGCAGAGGGACGGAGACTACCAGATATCTGGTAGCACTGTCGCTCCGTCGCCGTCACGTGCACTATAAGCGCCGACGACAATGCATTTGTTTAGACGCGACGGTTGCGTCGCCGGCACTATAAGCGCAGCCTTAATTGAAGCCAAAAGAGCCATGATGCTACTATAACAAAGTTGAAGCTTTCTATTTGGTAAGCAAAAAGTAAGGGGAGGTGCGGAGGCGAAGGCAGCTGCTTTCAAATGCACCCTTATAATTACAGATCGCAACCAAAACATAATATGAATGTGTCAAGTCACTGTGTGACTAGGAGCTGCTGCTGTTAAAACCGTCTCAAGCTAATGATTGCAGAAGATTTGGCTTCCATATAACAACATCACAACAATCCACTTACGGCCTCTTGCTTTGCCTTTAAACTGTGCTGTTTGAGACCATCTGTCAGCTTCTTGGTGAGATTTGTAATAGTAACTGTTTCAGAGTCCGAATCAACATCAAATGTTTCCTGTAGAGTAAAGAACAAAATAGTTGCAAGTAGTTCATACCTTACTCCAGGGGTGCGCAAACTTTTCCCCGTGCACACCCCTGCCTGCTCTACTCAACGCCTCCCCCCCCCGCTCGGCGTCAAATGACGCGCGGGGGTCATACGATGTCACGTTGCCATGGTAACGTCATTTGACGCCGGGTTACCGTGACGACGAGTCGCTGGAAGGGAAAGTAAGTGTGTTATATAGAGGCCTCGCACGGTCCCCCGGCATTTAATTTAAATGCCTGGGGGGAGAGTGCGGGACCTCTATAAATGCTGCGGGCCCCCCCCCCCATAAAATCTAGCGCCCCCCAGCCTTACTCCATACTCCATCTTAGTGCTTCTTCACTCCATATTGTAAGGCTCAAACTGGGGGGGTGGGGGCACTTACAGAGGCCCCGCGTTCTTCCCCAAAGCATTTAAATTAAATGCCGTGGGAGACCGTGTGAGGCCTCTGTAAGTTCCCTTACCTGGTTTTCCGACAGCTTCTGGCGATGCAGCGTCAAATGACATTGCATTGCCATGATGTCACAACGTCAGAAGACGCCGGTGACCAGGTAAGGTGGGGGGGGGGGGTCCGTACCCCTGTTGTAAGGTGCTGGATGCATTCATCAGCAGCTGCGCTCATACTTTATTGCAGGTCAACGTTACGTGTTCTTTTCACACCTTCGTAAGGACATATATGTCCTGGTTAGAGACAGATGTCCTGAGAAAGGTGTGAAAAAAACAACCAAACATTGACCCTGAATAAAAGTAAGAACTTTGTATTGATCTACTTTAGTCTGTAGAGTAAGGCTAAAGCCCCCCTGCACACGCCCGCATGGCCGCCTTGCTTGCTGGTGGCACGTGCAAGTCACTGCACCGCGATCTGCGGATAACTTTTTTTGGCGCGGGGAGGGGGGGGACGTGTCCAAAACGGGTCAGGGGGCGGGCCCATGACAGGGATGGCAGGCCAAAACACAAGCACAACAAAGCAGCTCACAGAACTCACACACAGACACACACACACAGACACACAGACACACACACACAGACACACACACACACACACACAACTGCTCTCCAGGCAGGCAAATTAATAGACCCTCCCTTTTTTTATTTTTAGTTATCTCCCTCTCTTTTCAGCCCCGCCCCTTGGGTTTCTTGTAAAAACCGCCTCCCTCCCCCTCCCCCGTGCATCTGCTGCTGCTTCCCGTCTCTCTCTGTGTTTGGGGGTTGCTGACTTGCTCCCTCCCTGAGCCCCCCCACCGCCCCCTCCCGGAACTGCAGTATGCAGGGGCAGCCTGCGAAACGGGCACCAGAGAAGGGGGGGGGGGGGGGAAAGGGGGGAAAGGGGGAGAGGAGAGTGAGCTATGCATGGCTGCCATACACACTCACAGACGTCCCTCCCAAGCCACCTGCCTCCTGTAGCTCCTGACAGCTCCCCTCCTCATTGGCTCACTGCGACACCACGTGACGCGTCACCGCTGCAAAACACCAGAGCCTAGTAGTTCTGGCCGGCTGACACGTCACAGCACGTAGTGAGCCACGTCGGAAGGAGGCAGCGGGGACAACCAGACTGGAGGTAAGGGGCTGGTGGCCCGCGCGCCGCTGACCGCAGCAGGTCCTCAGCCTAAAGCACAGCTCTGTTGGAACAAATCTAAGTAGGATGCAAACAAAATACCATTTCCTTTAGTAAGTGACCCTTTTATTATATGGCAGAAACAAACATTCGGTTCAAACCACAAACAAACTATTTGGTGGTTCAGGCAAATGCTAAAAATACAAAGAAGCTCCCCTCCGCCCCATTTATTTTAATAGTGGTAGAAGTTTATTCTTCCGCAGTTCATCAAGGAGATCAGTATACACCAGCTCAGTAGTGCTGAACTCCACCCTCCCCCAACAGGCCAGGCTTTCAGGATATTCCTGCTTCAGCACAGGTGGCTTAAGCGGTCAATACTTCAGCACAGGTGGCCCAATTGGAGGATCAGTCTGACTGAGCCTTGATTGAACCACCTGTGCTGAAGCTGGGATATTCTGAAAATCTGACCTGTTGGGAGTTCGGGGGGGGAGGGGGGCGGGGAGGGGGGGCTTGAGGACTGAAGCTGAGCACCACTGCTCTAGCTTGCACTTGTTTGTTTTATTTTTAAATGTAAGAAAACTAAAAAAGCGCTACCAAACTGCAAACGTAATATCATGAAACTCACAAGTGCAAGTGTGAAGAATATTATAAGATAATATCCAAGACTAGATGCAGCCAATACTTTACGGTCTTCAAAAATCGTATATGAAGTGTATTGGCGCAAACTAGTCAGATATAAAACTGGTAATGAAATACTTTAAGACAGGTGTGCGCAAACTTCTTCAGCAGCGCCCCCCTACCCGCAACCGCAGCGTTCACACCCCTGCCTCTCCAAAGAATCAGCGTCAAGTGGGTCATGGGACGTCACGTCACCCCGCGGCGTCATTTGATGCGTGTTGCCATGGTGACGCATCACGGCACACGACCTCGCAGCGGCATTTGACGCTGCATTGCCATGGCGACGCATCGCCGAAGACCCGGCAGAGAGCAGGTAAGGGAGTTTTCCCATTGTAGGTCCCAGACATTCTGTAGGTGAGGCCATCATTTTTATGTTGGGTGGCAATATTTATTTTAGTTTAAACCAAAAGTGGGAAATAAACATTGTGAACAATTTAACAGACATATAACTGCACTAATGGAAACAGTTTACATATATCTGAGAAAAGTGAATAAAGGCTAGTTCTGCGCACACGCAAAGCAAACACTGAATTATGAGTGTAAGTGCTCAGTTATCATTAACATTGAAATGTAAGCATGTTAGTTTCAACCTAAGGGGGATGGGGGGCGGTTAGTGCTGACAGATGTGATGCAAGGCATTTTAATAAGGCTCATTGTGAACCAGAGAGAAATGCAGGGAAGCATGAATATAGTTTTAGAACTTCTGAAACAGAAACAAGAACAACCATTATTAGCATGTTCCACAAATGATCTATGCAGAACAAGCTGTACGGTACATACCAAATATTCCAGGGCTCTCTTCGTTCTTGATTCACTCTGTTAGATGAAAAGAAAATAATTTATTCACTTAGGCCAAGGGTTTGCAACCTCTCAAGGAAGAAGAGCCATTTTATTAAAAATATCTTTCTACAAAATATTCAGAAAGCCGCAACACATGCATGAATATTACACACCCCACAAACACTTACATATACTGTACACAGTGTTGGAGTCAATGGCAAGCTGGTGACTACAGTAGCCGTCAAGGTCCAAGAATCCACGTTCAAACAATACGTTTCACACTGGTACGTGCTTCGGCAGGTACGGACCTAACGAAGCACGTACCAGTGCGAAACGTGTTGTTCGACAAGCGTGGATTCTTGGACCTTGACGGCTTCCGTAGTCACCAGCTTGCCATTGACGCCAACACTGTACCCGGATGTGGCGCACAGCGGAGTTCATCACGAAAAGGAGACCGGAACAGCCACACCAATTGTTTTAACCCACAATGTGAGTGGTTTATTACGTTTGTTTTTTTACTTAATAAATATGGTATTCTAATATTTATACTATTCTGAATACTTGTGTCATACACGGGAGACCCACACCTACCTAACTGCAAGAACGAGCAGAAGCGGGGGAATATTCAGAGGACGTATACTCCAGGGAAAGAAACCGTTTGGAGCTTTGACTCACACAGGGCCGTGTGAGTCGCTATTTTATATTCTATATTTTACTTATTATTACCACCACCACCCCACTACCGGCATCACTACCAGACGTGGAACACTGCGATCGCACAACCTTTGGGATAATAGTCAAGGAGTATTACGAAAGATACCTTTTGAAGCACTGACTTGCACTGGGCCGTGTAAGTCTTTGATATCCCTATACTTCTCACCCCATCCTTTGGGCACCAAGTTGCATGCACCACACTGTTACTATTTTGACAGCATCATTTATTGACACTTATTTCTCTTTCATGTCTTGAGCTCCCCTGCTTCTGCCATTAACCTAAGGATTGTGGGAGATTCTACACCGGGTTGAGCTGCGACATACTTCTCTGGCCAGTATTGTACATTATGTACTTTTTATCTTCCGGCTTGTTTATGTTTTCGTTGTGTTCATTTAAATCTCAAAACATAGACACTCCATTTTTGGGAAGCGCCCCAGTTTCTTCTCTTGCTTTCCATATACTGTACACACACTAATAGGTATACAGGCATACCCCGCATTAACGTACGCAATGGGACCAGAGCATGTATGTAAAGCGAAAATGTACTTAAAGTGAAGCACTACCCTTTTCCCACTTATCGATGCATGTACTGTACTGCAATCGTCATATACGTGCATAACTGATGTAAATAAGGCATTTGTAACAGGCTCTATAGTCTCCCCGCTTGCGCACACCTTCGGTACAGGTAGGGAGCCGGTATAGCTGTTCAGGACGTGCTGACTCGCGCATGCGTGAGCTGCCATTTGCCTATTGAGCGAGATGTACTTACTCGCGAGTGTACTTAAAGTGAGTGTACTTAAACCGGGGTATGCCTGTATACTGTATAAGCATTAACATACGACAAAATATGTGGGTGAATAAAATGCATCTCACAATAATAAGTCCCTTTAGTTTTTGTCATTGTTTTTCTGTGCAAAACAGTGTCATTTACAAATACACAATAAATACACTAGCCTCGACAAAAAACACCTACACAACACCCCCCTCCCCCCCCCAAATACAAACACAGCTGGGGAGAAACCGGTTCCGGCGGCAACATGAGGCCCGGCTAGCGCCCCCTCTGCAGCCACCGCCAGGATAGTGCGGGAGAGGGGCAGCAGCTGGGGGTCAGCAACCTGAAGAGAGCCACAAGCAGGAGCGGAAAGAGCTGCGTGCGGCACGGAACCCGCAGGTTGCCAACCCGTGACTAAGGCTAAACAGGCTTTAATTTTTCATTGAACCAAAATGAAATATTATGCCCAGAATTATGATACTGAATATTCTTAAAACGCCGACTATTTCTTAGGAGAAAGAGAAAACTACAAGTACAAACTTGAAAGTTCCGGCCATGGTCATTTTGTGTGCTGCTGTCTCTTGTCCTTTCTTCCCCACCTTACTCTCTCCATCATACCCTGCCCCGCTTTGCACTCCCTGCCTTACTGTGTCTGCTACTCTGTGCACACTACACTCCCGCCTACTTATCTTATCCTCTCCTTGCGGTCTCTCCCTTTCCTCCTCCTACTGACCTTGCTGTCTCTCGTCCTCTCATTGCACTCCCTCCTGACCTATGTGCACACAGCCACCCATTCCCTTCTCTTCCTCATCCCTCGGTCTCCTCCTATCTTTGCTGTCTCGGTCTCCTCTTCCCTCCTTGCTTCTCTGTGCATACTACCACTCTCCTCTTCTACTCATCTCATCTGTCTCAGTTTCCTCCTCCTACTCACCTTGCTGTCTTTGATTCCCCATGTGCACACTACTCTCTGCTATTTATCTCCACGCCCCTCCTTGCCGTCTCTCCTTCCCCCTCCATCATGTCCTGCTCCTCTGCACTCCTTGCCTCACTGTCTGCTCCTGTCTGTGCACACTACAATCCCTCCTCACCTACTAATCTGTCTCCACTGCAATTAAAACCCCTTCCCCCAGTGTTCCCTCTGAGTGAGAGGCTGCTGTCTATCACAGAGTGGGGGACATATGTATATCTTTAATTATATAGCGCAATGTACTCTGTGCTTTACAAAGACCATACAGTATAGGGAATTATAATAGAATAAGCACAGCATAGTCAGACAATAGGAATGGAAATCCCTGCCCGAAGTGCAGAGTCCAGTTCTTGTATTCTTCACCTCTAATTCGTACTCCAGATACTTCATATGTGACACTTATATATGTGTCAGGTCTGAGGAAGGGACTGCTTGTCCTGAAACGTTATCATTGTTAGCTCTGATGCATTAATACATTTGAAATCATTTGATTCCACTACAATTTGTGTGCCTCTTCCTTTCTCCTATCTTCATATGTGACACTTAAGATGTTACACAGCCAATGTGCAGTCTCATTACACAGGGTGTGCAACCTCACTGCCTGTCCCTGGGTGAGCGACACGCAGTTCAGACCATCACAGAGGGATGTGAAGACATTCTTAGATAGATAGAAATTGTATATCTATAACACTAATTGGCCCATAGGGAAAAATGGACCAAGTGCATTCATCAAGGGCAATAAAC
>WSYH01000820.1:0-17500 GCA_036426205.1 Ascaphus truei | reverse complement strand
TAAGGCAATAGATGAATAAGACTTTCCCCTTCTCCCCCATGCAAATTTGGTTGCTCACTTATAATGTATCCATGGCAAGAACATATCCACACACTGATAAAAGCGTGCGGGTGCACACAAACATGGATATAAGCGCACGCGCGTGTACAGACAAACAGACAGACACACGTATGCGTCGCCCTCACACACATGATTATATACACACACTCCACAAAATGTAAAACATACCTACAAGAGGCTCCCTGTCTGCTCTTTTCATGTAATCCTTCAGAAATTGCATAGACTTTCTTTGCCTACTGTCCATACTACCTGTAAATATGAGGGTAAATAAAATTGTATTTTATAAAGGAAGGCAGAACAGCATAAAACGGGTACACTTACGGCGCTGTAAGACTTTACAGCCCATTCATGTAAATGGACTGTGAGGGAACATAACTTCGCACCGCTTAATATACTCAAACCCTGTGCAGATTGTGTATGTATACTATATAGTATACACAACACCCCTGTAAGCTCAAAACACAGACCCTCCACAGAGATAGTGTTAAGACACCTTAGAGACCAAAGTCATTAAGCTTTTATATAGATTCCCTTCAGTCCCCTGGAGCTGACACATAACCCTTGATCTCAGGGGACTACGGTTGTTGCCAAGATACTTGTATGTTATTTTGTAGCTGTTTCGGGAAAAAAAAAAAAAATACAAATAAGGAAGTGTTGTCACGAATAGAAAGTCCCATCAGCAATTTTTGATTGGTCGTTGGAGTGAACCCTCCCGCGCAGTCATATTGTGTTCACCGAGGAAGTATTTTTGCCCAGCGGACAAACCGAATAGTCTATTGGGAAGTAGGGTGTCTCTGAAAGGTAGTGTAATCACAAATCACCACTGGGGGATCCAACTTTCAGGGAAACTTAAGGGGATTTATTTTTTTATTTTTAAATATTACAGTCAGGGCAAAATATTATTCCTTGTACCATAAATTGGACTAAAGGCCAGACAATACATTCTGAGTGATCACAGTTCACAATCATTCGTTAAGAACAAAAAACTTCCAATGCTGTACAAAGCCTATAAACTAAACAGAACCCAAGGAGAAACAAAAAAAAGTCCATACCAGCATTATTACCCGAACTGGAGCTCTTCGAATCATTGCCTTAAACACAAAAGGAAAAAGCAAGTTGAGTAACTGAACCATTATGGAGATCAGTCATTAATAGCTGTCACTTGGAATGATATTGTGGTGCTATTAAGGTGTAAGTGCCACACACCTTTAATGACAGAAAATAACCGATTAGTATTGGATCATCCTACCTGATTCCAAGGCCATTACAAGACACAAACCTTGTTTTGTTTCAGTCCCTTGCTCGGGGAGGATACAGCAAGATCGGATGTCATAGCAACAGCAAATGTAGTACTTCCCAGAAAAGGAATCCTGCTCCGGACAATGAACATGCTGCATCATATATTGCCAGCTGTGCGGTTTCAAACCTGAAGACAACTTCTCACTTCATCAACTATATCTTGAAATCTCCACCATACACAACTCTTGACACGACGGTCTTGGTGATTTCTGCACTGTGCTGGTCACTGATGACTTCCAACCAACAGTAAAAGGTATTAGGGAGCTTCTGCTTTGTTTTTGGTATGCAGTGGAGGTTCATTCAGGGTTTGTTTTGAGGTGAACAGCTGTAAATATGTCGGTGGCTGGATGTTCCCTGCACCGTACCTTTCACATAACAGGTCTTGCAGAAGGATGGTAGTGTGTAGTTATACTCAGGACTGATTAACAGTTTAGCATGATTATCAAGAAGTTTTACTGAGGGGGGTGGGGGGAGGTTTGTGCCACACACCTTGCATTGTGCTGGACTTGTGAATTTATTAGCAGGCAAAATCTAGAAATATTTATATAAAACTATATTTGAACACAAAAATGTATTAATATTTATTAAATAGAAATTAAGTGTTATTCTTTTCATTTTGTTTTAAATACTTAAATATTGATACATTTTCAATACATTTTTCATTCCCAACAATTTCAAACCAAAACCAATTTCTTTTGTCAAAGCAACAACTCCAAAAATCTTGAGGCTAAACCAAAACACTAGGTCAAGTGGGCACCTCCGAGGCTGCGGCCCCAGTGCGCGCAATGGGGTGCCTGGCGGCGCTCTTTCCCAGCAGCAGCGCGACCTGATGGGCTCCAGGCAGCACGCGATGGGTGCGCAGCCATGACGTCATGCGGCTGGTTCGCCCTCATTGGCTGAACTGCTGCCATGCCGTGACCAGCGCTCCGTCGCCCACTAGCAAACACAAAATCCTTGTCTTTGCTAAATGTGGCCGTGCAGTGCCGGGGCATGCAGCCAGCTACTGGGGTCGGCCCTATAGGGGGCCGTAGCTTGTGTGCACCGCGCACACCGTCGTCATCGCAGCCACGGCCACTGGAGACCTAGCCTTATGCAAAATTAACGAATCATCTGTTAAAATGTTAGAGAGAGAAATGCACAGGATTACATATTTTGTAAACGTTTACTTTGAAGATTGATTTGAAAGTACAATTATTAATACAAATCAGACATTAAACAGTGAGAAAATAAATTATACAGTGAGGAAAGCCCTAATTCAAATACTATTACTCAGAACACATCCAGTATGTTAAATCACGAACAGCAACTAGGGCTTCAAAAATACATCTTAATGGTACAGGAGGGCAGCATCCAGGTCTTCACAATTCCATGGTTATTTTGATGGGCATCACATCTCATGCACAGGATTTGGTGGAAACTACTTTCCACAACACATGTGCGTAGAAGCTAAAATTTAGAGAGATGGTACTAAAAACAGATCACACTTGTGCTCCTTTTCGTTACCATTTTGTGTGCATAATCAAACACGAATACTTGTGGGCACAACATTTTACTTGAAAAGGCGCATTTTGCTTATGTTGTCAACTGTGCACCGATCACGGAACATCACACAAGGCAGCGAGACCCGGTATGCCTTAGCCATCATTTCCAGGACCAGAAATTGTGTGAAAAGTCCAATATCTGTGGTGCTTATTTGAAGTACACACCTTTGGCTGCCTTGAGCCTACTGTTGACATAAGCCGATGATATTTCTAGCCACGCTTAAATTGAGACCTTTCAGGGGACGAACATGGTTTGGCGAGGTTGGCAACAAATCCTGTATTCAATGATGATGCAGCTGTACAGTACTGGAACAAGACAATTCTGTATCATTCACAACTGTTTTGTGAATGTCTATAGGTTGCAAGATCAACCAGAGAGGATGCATGCATGATGCTGGCCCTGCAAGACTTGTGGGCTGAAACTCCTCCAACACCATCAACATCAGAATCCGCTGTCTGGTTGTCTTGTCTCAGTACAAGACTACATGGTTCTTCCATCGCATAAAGGTCTTTGTAAACACAATCTTCTCCCAGGAAATTGGCAAAGAGTATCCCGTGAAAAAACAGAAATCCGCAGGCTGAATGTGGTCTCTGTGGCCTAAACCTAGCCCAATGAGAACAGGGCCAGCAATTTTCAGGACACTTATATAAAAATGCAACGGCAGCAAAGAAAACATCGCGTCTTCACCCTATCTGATTAAAACAGGATTGACAAAATCTTCCAGCCTTTATATCTTGCAGTCTGGTTTAAAAAGCTGCCTCAACACAAGCATACTAGCAGTCTTGCTCTGGAAAATGTAATAATTTCAGACAAACGCTAAACATTACCGGATCAACGTAAAGATATCTAGACTTTTGCCTCCATTCAATTATGTAAATTGCTCTTCAGAATGAGATATTCTGCTTTCACGTGGTGATCAAAATTTAAATCACATGGTTTCAAAAAGAAGGTTAACAGAAGTCCTAAGAATAATAATCATCAAGAATTGAAGATGGAAAGTAAATAGAGCATATAGATGTGTTTATCTACACACACACATTTTCCCAAACTAAGTTAGCTATAAATTTAAATTGGACGATAAATGCTTAAAATTAAAAACTTTACAGTAGTTACTGCAATGGCTCAATGATCAACTATTTTCAAAAGCACCTTGCAAGTGGTTAAAAAGCAAAGACCTGTAGACCCCGAAAATATTGACAAAGAACCAATTATGTGACTGAAATGTTGATCTCCAATAAATATCTTCTGTGTGCAAGAATCATGTGAGCGCCTATGAATGTCTTCTACCACCACCAAAAAGTGGAAAGACTTTTGAATACGATACAATCAGTTACAGGTGACTACAAAAGAGGACTACAAAAAGGTGAATGAGTAAAGTATATATCTTTTTTTCCAGGAACAAGAAAATATTTTAGACATCAAATGCTGAAACAGGGATCCAAACTTTTATTTTTCCTTTTTTCCCAGTTGTTCTAAAAAGGAGTACTCAATGTTTGAACCTCCCACCCAAAATAAATACAAAGTCCCTGATTTCGGTGTGCAAAATCTGAAGATTGGATAATCTTCGGAACGTTGGTTGGATTGAAGCAAATTTTCCCAGCAGTGAACATATAAATTCCCCAAACAAGTTAAGCATATAAACTGAAGCAGTGTCTTAGAATTGCGATTTGTTGGAAATAAATCTCTAATTTTCACAGTAATCCATTGACCTGGATAGTGGTAACATACCAATCCAAAGAAAACGAATCCTGAAAGGCAACATGGGAGGTCTCTATGCTGGGTATAACCTTATAAGAAACCATTTTGAATTTATTTTGAGTTTGGATAGTGGAAAATGCTTGTATTCTTATTTTATATTAGTGCGGCATTAAGAAGAGTTTAGGGATAATAAGGACGACTAGACCTGTACCAAAAAGGGACAAAAATAAATAAATAATAATAATAGACGAGTAAATAAAAACAAACGAAGCTGGTGATGAAACTTCAATGTAGTTCTGTTTTAAACACATGGTTGCTGTACTTCTTTAATTCTGGGCTTGTGGATATTGATTTAACTTGGTATCAAAAATAACCCACAATATGGATATATTATAAAAAATAGAATCCATTCCCAAGAATGGCCCTCCAAAATTATTTGGACTATAGCACCATGCAATGAACCCGTCCAAAGCTTCTTTGGGAGCCAATATTTAACCTTAACTGAAAATATATGACGAAAATCTGTACTACTAGGCCAGTATTTTTGGTTGCATGATCAACGATAGTACCAACAAGACATTTCTGTAAATCCGGCCACATTTTAGGTGTGTTGTGGTGTGAAGTCTGGAAGTCTGGCACAGTTTCAGTTCTAAGAGCCGACGAAAGTCTATTGACAATGGACCACTATACAGTGTAGCCCAGTGGTGTCAAACTCTGTCCTCAAGGGCCACCAACAGGCCTGGTTTTATGGATATCCCTGCTTCCGCACAGGTGGCTGAGTCACTGATTGAGCCATCTGTGCGGAAGCAGGGATATCCATAAAACCAGTCTTGTTGGTGGCCCTTGAGGACAGAGTTTGACACCCATAGGTGTAGCCTGATCCTTTTCAACGTGGTTTAGAACACCCTCTCCAAACAAGCAACACAAATTGCGTGCCTCTAGAGCAGAGAAGCAGTTCAAAGTATTACAAAGCAACTCATTGCCTGTCCTGTACAGCAGTGAGACCCATTTCAAAGGAAAAAGAATACATACACTTACCTGGCCTGTTAAGTGTTTTCTCATTCTTTATATGCGAAGACGCAAGAAATTCCCAAAACAAAAGAAAAGATTTCATTAAACATGGTTCCCTACGCATCTGTGGCGATTGCTCATTCAGAGACTATGTGATCAAGGCCAACTTGTTCCATTGATGCACAGAAAAAGTTGAAGCTTTTATATTATATGGTTTGTTAAAATGTTTTGCACAAATTTTTTTTTTCTGATGGTCATATAGCATATGTTCTTGTGTTACAATGAAGAGCAATGGAAGGGAGGTCCCAATAAATCTTGATGCATATAACCCCCCCCCCCCCCCAGCATTTTCTAGACTTTTAAGTTAGATGCTGATCAGAGGGGGTGGTATTGGTTGAAATAATTTAAAATAAATGTATTTAACCAATATCAACATGATTAAACGGTTGTAGCAACATATACCCACACACACATACATACATACTCATCTCGTGCATTTACATCCCTTTTCAGCAAATGTAGGCATATATACCTATAAACACAATGCATCATATCCCATAGAGATTTCTCAAAGTAAATTTCTGTAAACTTTTTCCCTTGTCAGCATGAACAAATCGCAGTCCAAATTCCCCTTGATGTAATTTATTTAAAGAGCTCTCCAAATTTTCAGGAGCGAAGTTCCATGAAGAAGTCCAGACAATACCCCGCCCTATGCTCACCAAACTAGGCCAAGTAATACTGTAGGTCTTCTGTTCAATGTTGTACACCTTTGTAACTTGATCGAAAAGAAGCAAAAAAAGGTTCCAAAATACTTAAATGGATACCACAAAAAAAATTAAAAAAAAGAAACCTGCTGAGTATTCATAGTTTTAATGGAATAATCATTGAGTTGTGATGACCATTACGTAGCAAAGAAATGTAATCCTGTCAAAATTATGTTTTTCGTAATTTAGCACATTTCTAGATATTTGTATGTTTGTACTTAAAAGTGTATTCAATGAAGATGATGCATTTAAAACAAAAAAATGATTTAATGACCAGTCTCTGATGTTACTGAGGGTTTCATCAAACAGTCTCATCGCATCTTATCCGTTCAGTCGAGTACGACTCTCGGCCACACAATGTATCAGTGGTCTCCATGTTTTCCAATCTCTCACGGCTTCTTTCAATTCTATGTTCACAGTCCAGTATTTCTTGATGGTATCTAGCAAGCGAGTTCTTGGGCGGCCTCTTTCACCACCGATCATTCCAAGCATGACGTCCTTCTCAAGCGACTTGCTTCGCATGTGACCAAAGTAGGAGAGCTTTTGCTTTATCTTAGCCTCCAGTGAGATTTTCAGTTTGATTCGTTCAAGAACGGCTTGGTTCGTTATTCTGGCTGTCCACGGAATGTGTAGCAGACGTCTCCAGCACCACAGTTCAAATGCATTGATCTTTTGCGTATCTGCCTTTCCCAGAGTCCAGGTTTTGCAGCCATATGTTGCTATTGGGAAAACGATCGCACTGACCAATCTGCATTTGGTTGCCAGGCTGATGTCTTTACTCTTCCAAATGTTGTTCATACCACCGCATTTCTTCCAAGTGTCAGCCGTCTCTTGATCACAGGGGTGCAGTCGCAATCAATTTTGGAGCCAAGAAAGATGAAATCTTTAACCACTTCAATTTCTTCATTGTTGATCTTGATATTAACGTTTGCATTGTTTGCTATTGTCATGATCTTTTTCTTAATGTTCAGGCGCAGTCCAACCTTCTCACTATCTTCTTTGATTTTCATGATCATATGTTCGAGATCCTTCTTGTTTTCAGCCAGCAGGGTGGTATCGCTGGCATATCGGAGGTTGTTGATCTTTCTGCCGCCTATTTTGACACCAATCTTGGGCTCATCCAGGTCTGCTCGACGCATAAATGTGGAAAGCTCCTGGAGATAGGATGCATCCATGGCGTGCGCCCTTTCTGATCTTGAACCAATCTGTGTCTCCATATGGCGTTCGGACTGTAGCTTCTTGGTCTTGATAGAGTGATCTTATGAGTTCGGTCAGGTGTGGTGGTGTGCCCATTTCCTTCAGGCAGGTCCAGAGCTGCTAGTGCTCAATTACATCAAACGCCTTCGAATAAATCGATGAAACAATGTAGAGATCTTTCTGATACTCCCTGGTTTTTTCCATAATCCATTGAAGGTTGACAATGTGATGAGTGCCTCTGCCTTCCTGAAGCCAGCTTGCTCATCTGGTATTTCCCAATCGACTGTTGTACTCAAGCGTTGTTGGATAATCTTCAGAAGGATTTTGCTTGCGTGTGGTATCAAGGTTATGGTGCAGTAATTTGAGCAATCCTTTGTGTCACCCTTCTTCGAAATTGGGATGAATACTGCCGTTTTCCAGTATTTTGGGCACTCGCATGTGCTTCATATGCGTTGACATAACGCTGTTAATGCTGCCGTTGGTATGTGCTTGAGCAATTCTGCTGGTATGCCGTCGATTCCTGTAGCTTTTCGGTTGGCTAATTGCTTCATTGCCCATACGACCTCTTCCTCCAGAATATCTGGTTCCAATTCCAGTGTCTCATACTCCTCCACCGGATGGTTCTGATGTTCACTTTCGTACAACCTTTCTATGTATTCTTTCCACCGATCTCGTATTGCTAGCTGACAATGCAATCCCTGGCCATTGCTCCCACGAACTGTTGCCTTCCGAGCCTTGAATGTTGACTGTGCCCTCTTCACGTGGGTGTAGAGTTCTCGCATATTACCTTTCCTGCTTGCTTCCTCCATCTTCTGGCACTGTTCATTCCAGTAGTTCTGTCTTTTCTGGCCTCTCTTTGGAATTCTGCATTCAGCCACCACACAGTAGATGGTGACAAAGATGATAGCTTCCAGATCTGACTCTAAAAAGTTATCTCAAAGCTTCAGGGTTTTCTTTTTAAACATGACATTTTTCAGCATGCTGTTCTTAGATCCCGGCTGCTTTCCAGTTATTAGAATAACTTTTTGCACTATGAAAATGGCAAAAGTTGCATTTCATGTCAGTACTAATTAAATATGCCACAGTAGAATAGTTGTCAGTTTATGTACAACACATGGTACTTCAGTAGAACAGTGTTTGCTCACTAGAAAAACAGGTCCCATAGCTTACCGCAGGCCTAACGTCTTCTGTAGTTCATTCTTGGCCCTGCATTAAGTAGACTATTTATTACAAATATAACTCCTGTATTGGTTACATTCAGCCGAGGTTGTGGATAACTTAGTTCTTTATTGCACATCTGCAAACTACACAGGCTCGTCATCTAGATAAAATGTGGAGAAGTGCAGGGACTTAACTTCGCTATTTACGCCGATCTTGATATCCTTGAGTGACGCAGTGAGTTAGCTTGTTGGAGAATTTAGTTGTAGATTTTGATACCTTCTAGGGAACCAACTTTACAGTTCTTCACAAATTCAATTATAGTATGTAGATGTTTCAAATTTCTCCAGGGAATTAGCTCTAATACTCGACAAGATGGAGTTCAGGTTGACTTTGGAGATCTTACGGAATTATATCTTTATTTTGCTGTTGTGATGTAATTTCCAATCCAGTTTAAACCTATGACATTTAGATAACTTAAGGATAGATTTTGATCCATCTAGTAGTAGCCCTACAAAAACAAGTTGCTTACGAACTTCCTCTAGCGAACGGATAGTGAGTTGCTATCCAGGTCTATTAAAAGTCTAAATAGGAAAGTTCACTTATATTGGATTTAGTGCTTCCCCAGGATAGTTGTATTAACTTCAGGCTCCTTCATTTAGCCAATCTAGACGTGAGAGATCCAGGATTGCTTTAAGATGTTGCTGCTTGAATGTTATGTGCGGGTTTTACCTGAGCGCTAAAAGAATGGCTTCCTTTGATCTAAATTACTTCTCTTTCGGTGTCTCTGGGCTTAGACCACATCCTCATAAGGTCCAACAGGTTCTGCCTACATCTAATTCAACCAACAGCGACCCTGGTAACAGAAGCTGAAAGAACCTTATTAGACAGGTCTCAAAAGAAGTAGCCCAATTTTTCAGGCATGTTTCGGATGCAAAAATTATTACAGCGGAACATATTTTCTTTATCCTCTTGACGGCCTTGAAGTGTGGCAACATGATACGCTAGAAGATTTACCTTCTATTAATGGTCGTTGTCGGCACCTAGGACACGTGCCATCTTGTCTCCCAGAGCCTACGTATAATCTTCTAGGAAGGCAATTTCTTGCTTCGGTTGGGCAAGCACATTCTGGAGCTCTGTTAGGAGGGCAAGCTTAAAATCTTAAAAAAAAAAAAAGTTTTGCATATCTTGAGAGGTCACTGGTGCTGGACCATTGGTCCCAAGATCTGATGCGCAAGAGTGCTCAGAAGGTACCCTGCATGCTTCCTGAGGTCCACCACGTGTTGGAGGTCCATTAGTTTTCTATCTCCAAGCACAACATTGAGCACTGTGTTGGTTCTGACTTATTTGCTTCAGAAGGAAGGATGGTTCTTCTGCTATGGTCCAATAAGTGTAGTTTGGGGATGGAAGATTTTTTTTTTTGATGATCACACCTATGTAAACTCAAACGGCCATCCCAAACGCCAGAGCTCATGTGTCCTTCTTGAGATGTTCTTTGATGAAGCTCACAGATCTGTAATGTCTGCCTCAATTGTTTCTTTGTCAGAATTACATTAAACAACAGTTCAGTCCTTTTCTCCGTTGAAGAAAAAAAAAAAAAAAAAGATCTTGAATGAAAATTGCTCAAATAATCACCAATATGTCAATGAAATGCTGCCAATGTTCAAGGCTATTCGAAGATCACATAAAGTTGAAATGTGGGCTACAATTATTTCCTATTTGAAGCAGTTCTGGCAAAGGCATCATTGTGACAATTGGGATAAAAAGACTGTCAATTCATATGACAGAGTTCTCTTCATCCCAAAAATGGTATGCTTCTCAGGCAAATTCTTTTAGTGCACTGTTGCAGCAGAGTTCCCCAGCCTTCTGTGTTGTCCTTCTCTCTTAAGGGCTTTTACCTTACCTTTGTTTCTGAACAGGCAACAGGAATGAGCTTAAATTGAAGTATAGCTTAAGCTACAATTTACGGTTATAAAGTTGCAATCTGACAAAGGGAAAAAAAGATACTCCTTGATTAAATGGACACTCCCCCGATGGCCAGAAGTCCCTTTTCTTGCCTTGGAGTTTGGTCAAGTGCACCTTTATAAAAGCAGCAAATGACAAACAAAAGCATGCCTTCCGATACATCTTCTGGTAACATACACTGCAACCACGGGAACATTAACTTAAGAAAAAGACCTTTATAAAAAGGGAAGAGGCTAAGACTAAGCATTTTCTGCAGCAGTTCTTCAAAGCTCTCTAAACTGCTTTTCTCATTTCACCTAAAAAGGAATAAAGCAATATTCAACCTTGCATTGCGAATATCCTGCTCTTAGCCAAGAGCCTCCCTCCATTGCATGAACAACACCAGCATAGACTACTTAGACAGCAGAAACAAAATTGCCATTCATTAAGATTATCTGACAAATATGGCCAAATAAAGTTATTTTACTAGACCTCTTCCAAATTACATTATTTGTTTTCACGTAGCAGTCCACGTTTTCAAAAAATATCACACCACAGAAGCATGGTCAAATCTCCCCGCTGTCTAAGAAGCAAGCTGAAGTGCAAATGCAAAACATTTTTTAACTGTGTTCCACAGCATTTTACAATGAGAATAGAACACTGAGAAGAAAAGCTAACCACTACAAATATATTTCTAATACCAGAATAGTTGGTATGATCTGAGGTTTAAAAAAAAAAAAAAAAAAAAAAAAAAAAAAATACCTTTCGAGCCCTTTCATGCCCTGTCTTGTCGAAATGATCTGTGAGGTCTCGATAGATATTAGAGGTATACTTGCAGTCCTGTGCATGAAAATAGAGGGTTAGCCATAATACAATATATCTTTCCACACAATGAATATGTAGCAGAAGTCTATTAAATCTCTCTCCACGAGCGAATTCCTGGTCCCAAACCTTAACCCCTAAAGTTCTCTCTATAATCACAGATAATTCCCAAATGTTTTTTTTTTTTTTTTTAGTTATCTAGGAATTTCACAAGAGTTTTATGGCAGAATGAATAGTCTTTGGTAAAACACTGGCTTTGGAGTATGTAAACCTGCAAGTCCATTTATCTTCCAGTGCCACAGTCAACAAAACTTATCAAGACCATATTCTCTTTGGGGCTGGGACTCGCTGTGCTTTTTTCTGGTTGGTTGAATCACAAGCCAGATTGACCTTTTCTGATTTACTTGATTTTCTATTGGCCAAAATAAAAGCTGTGCTGACTTTTCCTTATCTACCAGATTTGTGGTGTATTAAAGTAAAACCCAGGTGGACTTTTTTTTATTTACATTGCCAAGCTAATGCCATGTTACAACAAAACCTGGACATGCTGGTCATGATCTGTTTTCTTACACAGTAAATGTAAACCCCAAATAACCTTGTACTGTATGATCCAGCTTATTTCTAATAGGTGGAAATGTGCTGGGGCTTTTTATGATCTAGCTGCATTCTAACTGGCTGTGACTTTACAATATACAGTACGAGTATAATCTGGTCAGACTAGTTTATTGCGCTTTACGTTGCACCACTTGAAGCAGTAAGAAATCTTTTAACACTTTACTTTGCAAGAAAATGTTTTCCTCGAAAATGTTTTCCTCGCAAACGGCTTTCTGTATATGTTTGATTTTTGAGGAGATTCCTTTCGATTGGGCATTTTGCGGTCCTGGAAAAAAGTTACAAACAAATAAAATATAACATCTAACGTGATATACTATAGAAAATGGCGAGCTAAAAAAAAAACAAACAAAAAAACCCCTCAATTTACATTTACCATTAGAAATAAGGGCAATATGTTTAAGAAGAGTATGACTTGGATAAGGACCACCAGACATACGGGGCCGAAAGTTTAGTGTCTATAATGAACATAACACCTTCTAACAGGAACTTTAAAGTCAGCGTTCAAACCTTTCCATCAGGGCTTCTGGTCCGTGGAGAATGTTTTCGATTGCTCATTTTAAAGTCCTGGAAAAAAAAAAAGAAAGATTTTAAAACAGGTGTGCTTAAAAATCCCCCCAAAAAACAGTTACGGGCACTACATCTAAACGCACTTCTTGTTCAGGAGAGGAACTTGGTTACAGGCGCTATTACCCAGATTCTGCTCTTTCCTGACACAGTTTATCCCATGAATCCTTGTAATATCATTCGGTTTACACAAAACTGTGCCAAAGAGCAACCTTCTCCATCGGAAAGAAGAATAGGTCCCGAGTTGTCATTATGTGGTAACCAGAAACTTTTACACCAAGCGTAAGATACGTAAGTTCCCATAGGACTCAATGGCAATGCTGGCATACTTTAGTATGTTGAGACTGCACTATAAAGAATACATATGGCAACATGTGTATGTTGGAGCCAACAGTCGCTTTAAGCTGCCTCTTAAATATCGGTGTCTACTACCACAGATACAAAGGTTCCTGGCTATATGAATCAGATTTAACAGCACATCTAAATGAAAAGCTCACAAGGAAATATAGTTACCACTGGTAATCATTTCTTCATACCAGTTCACTACCATTGTTCATGTCCACTACATACAGCTGTGGTGGGACCTAGCTGTTCCGAGATCTGCACTAACTGTATACTTCACTTACTTCTCTGGAGTCTTTCATTGATATTGGCATGAAGTGCTGCCTTTTTAACTTCCAGGTCCAGCCACAAAATTACATGATAAGTAATCCCAAGACAAAGATAGGTTCTGCAGTTATTTTAGTATGTAGCTTTACTTTGAGATATTAATTCGAGAATCTCTCTCTCTCTGCATCTGCATCTCTCTCAATATATGTGTATCTATCTCAATATATGTGTATCTATCTTCCCCCCTCCCTCTCCTCTCTCTCACTACATATCTAATTGGTTCTCTCCCCATATCTACATACAGCTCAACCCCACTACAACGCAGATCCGCATTTGTGGTGTGAGCATGGCTCCCGTTTAAAAAATAAATAAACAACAATAATTTTTTGGGGGCAAACTTCTATAACACGCACGTGCGCGCACATGCACTTTCCCTACCTGTTGAATGTGTGCTCTCAGTTCTGTGAGGCTGCTGCAGTGCTGTGAGCTGCTTTGTGTTTGTGTCATGGCCCCGCCCCCATCATGGCCTCGCCTACCCAACCCATTTTGGCCACGACCCCGTGCCGAAATGGAACCCACAAATCACAGATCGCAGTAAAGCCCTGTGCACGTGCCGCCAGGACGCAAGGCAGGCGTATGCAGCGGGCCCATGATCGTGGCGGCCATTATGTAAAAAAAAAAAAAAATTCATATCCCGTTTATAACGCGGTCTTATTCTGTGGCCCCACGAGCACTACGTTATAACGGTGTTCAGCTGTATCTCTCTCTACATATATCTCTCACTCTTTTTTCCCCCAACAGCTATTATTTTCTCTGAGTGCAATACACATTTAAATGTTTTTCTGCGTAAAACAATGTAAATCAGCCAGATCTTGTACAAAATGACAAGACGGATCCGTGATTTTGAAAAATGTAACAGTATATCTTCAAATTATGATTTAGGCTATGGTCCAAGTCACTGCGTGCACGCGGGACGACAAAGCGGCTGCCGGCGCGTGCACCAGTTTCAACCGCTACATGTGGTCCGTGGTTGCGCTTCAGGAGATTGCGACGGGGGCGCGGCCATGACTTCACGCGGCTGGTTTGCCCACATTGGGTGAACTGCCACCGTGACCTGGCCACAGCTCGGCCGCTGTGCCCAAACACAAAAAGCTTGTCTTTTGGCAAAGGCGGTCGCGCATCGTACTTTATGCACACGCGCACACACACCGACTGGGGCCTGCCCCATAGAGGGCCTTACTTTGTGTGCGGCGTGAGCGATAGCATGCGCGCAGCTGCGCCACTGGGGACTCCGCCTTACTGTAGAGACTGTAGAGAATCCATTGCTTTTGTGTTCAATGGCTTCATTGGATGAAATTGGAGGAATTTCACATGTGCTACAAAGTACTAACACACATTCCCAGTAAGCTCAAACCCCACCACTATATGAGATAGGAATAGAGAGAGATAGAGACCCACCTTAAAACACACCTGCTTAACAAAGCATATGAGTAGCTCCGTGGCTAATACTATACAACTGATACATAAATCTTGTCCCTTGCACACACACACTTACCAGAACTTCCTCCTGTCTCTGTACGTTCTTCCTACCTACCATTTAGATTGTGAGCTCCTCGGAGCAGGGACTCCTTTTCCTAAATGTTACTTTTATGTCTAAAGCACTTCTTCCCATGATCTGTTATTTGTATTATTTGTTATTTACATGATTGTTGTGTGTATTACTACTGTGAAGCACTATGTACATTAATGGCGCTATATAAATAAAGAGATACATACATCTGTAACGTACCTTAAGAAAAGAGGACACAACATGCAGTTTCTAAAGCTCATTTTGCTGGTTGAACCAGTTCTAGAATATCAATGTCACTTCCTACCAGGGATTTACATATTATATCAATCTTATCCAGGCATTAATTTTGGGATTCCAAATAAATCCTGTTTCCTACTTGTGAAATCAAAACCCAATATGAATCAGACAAGTGTGTGCTGTAAGGTGCAACTTTAAAGAAGCCTGACTGAAACATGAAATAGATTGTAAGCTCTTCAGAGCATGAACTTCTTTTCTAAACGACATGTACATGAATGGCGCTATATAAAGATATACATACATAAATACGGAGATGCCAAGGCTCATATCTTCAAACGTTACTTAGTGAACTCCAGCCATACAGAATTTTATGACCAAATATGAGAATGAATGCACTTTCCATACAAACCAAGGGTTGCTTGGTTAGCTCTAAAACATTAGCTGGCTAAGGTTGCCAGAGTAGAAGTCTAAAACCCACTGCTTGGTGACATGTACAGGTTGCAACTTGAAACACATTTGTGATGGCAAACTATGTGAACTTTCTGTGTCCTATATTTTATGGCAAACCATACAGTGTACACAGGAAAGAATGCATTCCCCCATTGATGCAGCCTTTAGAATGACAAACATACATATAACATTTTTATGAAATTCTGTTAATCACGTTCATTTATTTACTGTCATGTAGGGTACTTGGAAGGCACAATATAAATGCATAAATACTTGAATACATATTGGCAAATAGTAATAACTGGCACGCGATTAACAGTAGTGCTATTGAAAACAATAGGTAAAGAGATAACCAATGCATTATTTTATGTTATGGGGTCCAATATTGTCTGCTATATATGTATGTTAGCTTCCTTTTTCAGCCGACTCTTTCCATAATGGATTATTATTACCTGCTGCCAACACTTCAAAACGTGATTGATACGTTTGATGCTTCTTAGTTTCCAAAGATATGAATATTACCTGCAGGCAAACAAAGCAGATTTCAATTATATTATGTGATATTTAATAAATAGTTAAATGTAACATTTGTAGAAAATTGAGACATTTTTACATTACTCAAAAAATAAAGAAGCAAATACAGTGACAGAACAGCAGAAATATAGACCTAAAACAAATATGGCCCAAAACCTCTACAATTGAAAACACTCAGATATATACAACATATACATACATGTTTTTCTCTTACACAAATATACATCATAGATATAAAACTATTCACTGACATGTTGAAATATGTAAATATACCTAAAATGTATGACATACATGATATTAATGGTATATAACACACACATTTTGCAAATGTGCACATATATATATATCTATATCTATATATATATAGATATATATGCTAACTGTACATTTATGTGGGTGGGGATATACATGTATATGTTTGTGATATAAATATTAGGTATGACATTGATATAACACATACATATATATATATATATACACAGGTATAGAACATTGATATATCATATATACATGAGGTATAGCACATTGATATATCATATATACGAGATGTGTATATACCGCGCATGATCTATATTAAACATTTCTCTTACAGTAACTGCGTCTCTATCTCTCGGTTTTCTCTCTCGTCTCTGCGCACATACAAATGCGTCACTTCCGGTCACACTCGCGAGAGCTGAAACTGCCACTGGAATAGAGCGGGCGGTCACCATAGAGATGCGCACATTCGGTGAGGTCCGTGGCAGAGCGCCCCTCCTGCTTGGGATGTAATTCTGTTTGATGCAGCTTGTTACATGCCAGTGCGTGTCGTGACATCATCATTCTTATGCAGGGTTCATCACCATGATTCTCAGTTACATGATCACTCATTCGCAGCTTCCAGGGTCACTTACATACAGATCAGTGAGATTGTAATAAATATATTGATATGCAGTGACTAATATTTTCTTTTTTTTTTTTTTGTGGAACTCTATATATTATTGTCTAATATATGTGAAATAATACTTTTGCTGCATAATGATACAATGCCTAGAATAAGCGTTTTGAGGAGAAATTTAAAAAAAAGAAACAACTAAGAAAACAGCTTTATTTTTTGTCCTGTAAATAAAGTCTGAGCCTCAGAGATGTGTCAAATGTAGAAGTACAGGCGGTCTTCGCTATCCGACGCGTAATAATGCATTCCGCGGAACGGATTATCCATCACTCGCCACTGCAGATTAATATTGGATTCGCAATCTGACGTTTTGCTATCCGATGGCAGTTTGTGGAATGGATTCCGGTGGATAACTGACGTCCGCCTGTATATATTTGTTGATGTACAATGGGTCTAAGGGGTAGAGTCGTTAAAGCAGTATCAGTTTTTAATACATACTAGCTGATATACCCGGCTTTGCTCGGGCGTGGAAGGGGGGGGGGGGCAAAGGGCAGG
>WSYH01008001.1:0-30877 GCA_036426205.1 Ascaphus truei | reverse complement strand
CCACCCCCTCCCTGCCCTTTGTTCAACCCTCCTTTACTGCCCTTTGCCCCCCCTCCCTCCCTGCCCTTTGCCCTCCATGCCCTTTGCCCTCCCTCCCCCTTCCCTTTTGCCCCCCTGCCCTTTGCCCCCCCTGCCTTGCCCCCCCATGCCGCGTTTCCTTTCCCTTCCCCCCCCTTCCCTTTGCCCTCCCTGCCCCTTTGCCCCCCCTGCCTTGGCCCTAACTTCCTCTTTCCCTGCCCTTTGCCCCCTTGCCTCTCCTTTCTCCCTGCCCTTTGCCCCCAGGCCCCTCCTTGTCCTTCTTTTGGCCCCGCCCCCGCCCCTCCCGCCCTTTGCCGCCCCCCCCCCTCCCTGCCCTTTGCCCCCCCACCCCTCCCCTGCCCCTTTGCCCCACTGCCTGCCCTCCCTGCGCCTTTCCCCCATCTCTTCCCTGCGCCCCTTTGCCCCCCCACGCCCTCCTGCACTTTGCCCCCTGCCCCTCCTTCCCTTTGGCCCCCCGCCCCTGTCCCTGCCCTTTGCCCCACCTCCCCTCGCTGCCCCCCTTTGCCCCCCCCCTCCCCTTTGCCCCCCCTCCCCTCCCAGCCCTTTTGCCCCCCCGCCTCCCCTCCCTGCCCTTTGCCCCTCTGGCCCCTCCATGTCCTTTCCCCCCCCTGCCCCTCCCTGCCCTTTTTCCTTCCCCCCTCGCCCTCTCTGCCGCTTTGCCCCTCCTCTCCTCCCTCCCTTTGCCCCTCCCCTGCGCTTTGTGCCCCTCCTGCCCTTTGCCGCCCCTCCCGCCCTTTGCCCCCCACCCCTCCCTGCCCTTTGGGCCCCCCTGGCCCCTCCCGGTCCCTGCCCTTTGCCCCTCCGCCCATCCTGCCCTTGGCCCCCCGCCCCTCCCTGCCCTTTGCCCCCCCCGCCCCTCCCGGCGCCCTTTGCCCACCTCCCCTCCCTGCCCGTGCCCCCCGCCCTCCCTGCCCTTTTGTGTCCCTCCTCCCTGCCCTTTTGCCCTTCCCGCTCCCCCTGCCCTTTGCCCCTCCCCTGCCCTTTGCCCCCCCTGCCGTAAAAAAACCTGTGCCCCACCTTCCCTTTGCCTTCCCTTCCCTTTGCCCCCCCCTTCCCTTCTCTTTGCCTTCCCTTCCCTTTGCCTTCCCTTTGCTTTCCCTTCCCTTTGCCCCCCTGCCCTTTCCCCCCAGCCCATTTTCCTCCCTTCCCTTCCTCCCCCCTGCTATTGGCCCTGCCCCTCCTTCCCCTTCCCTTGCCCCCTGCTGTTCCTTTGCCCCCTCCCTTTGCCCCCTCTTTCCCCTGCCCTGTTGCCCCCCCTCTTCCGCTGCCCTTGCCCACTCGTCCCTACCCTTTGTCCCTCTTCCCTGCACGTTGCCCCCTCTTTCCCCTTCCCTTTCCCCCTCTACTTCCCTGCCCTTTGCCCCCTCTTTCCCTGCCCTGGTGCCCCCCTGTCCCTGCCCTTGCCCCCCTCTTCCCTGCCCTGTGCCCTTCTGCCCCTTGCCCCCCCTCCCCCCCCCCACCCTTCCCCCTCCAAACTCCATTCCCCCTGCCCTTCCACGCCGGCCAACGCCGGGTATATCACTAGTATATCTATTATAATCATTCTCAATGTTGGATTTCCGTCTGTTTTGTGGTTTCTATGTCCGAAGCAACCGAAATCTCACAAGCGGCACCACAATAACCCAACTTTTTCACTGTACATTCTGCTGCGGATTGTAGGTCAACGCAGTTATTTGAGCTTCCAATGTGACTCACCTCCCTCCCACATTATGGACATTCTAGTTTCCCTTGGGCTGCCCAGCAATCTGTTAGAGCAGGAGGCAGGGGGCGTGGGTTGTGCTACTAAGGGAGGGTGCGTGTCCTTCTTGGTTCAGCTGGGGTGTGTGTCGCTGTTCTCTGTGTGTGTGGATGTCAGATGTGCGGGGGAGATGTCGCACGGGGGGGGAAGATGTCCAGCTAGCGGGGGGAGTTTTGCCAGCGGGGCGGGGTGGACATGTGCCAGCAGCTGGGGGGATGTACCAACAGGGGTGGGGGTGCCATAAAATGTGCCGCCAGCGACGGGAGTTTACTAACAGGGGAGGGGGTGGGGAGATGTGTCGGAAGTGAGGGGATATGCCATGCGAGCAACTCGCGGACGTTGGCCACCAGTGGGGGGTAGGGGGCGGGGACCTGTTCCTCGCAGGGGGAGACACACACACATGATATACACACACAGACAGACGGACAGAAAGGACCAATCTCATCTCCAGCCCCGCACACAACCATCATCGGGGGGCAGGGGAGGGTCCTGTGAGATGTGGCTGGCAGCTGGGGAAGGTTGGGGCCTGTGATATGTATTACATATTAGGTTCCCCAGGCGAAGCCCCGTGTCACAAAGCTAGTATATAATATATATATATATAAATATATATAGATATAGAATAATATAAACAAACATAATATAAAGGAGCGCCAATATAACAACCTGCCTAACTGTGGTAGGTTAGCTATTCTGGTGTAACCAACCTATGGGGTGCAAGAGGATACAATAATAAAAAATAAACCTATTTATTATAAGATAATAATATAATGAGCATAATTAAATTTAATTAAAAAAATCATACAAATACAAAAAAATTTAATTAAAAATAATGTTGCAATGAAATGATACCAAACTATTAAAAAAAACCTTCAAAACATAGAGTCCCGTTCCAAGTGGAATGCATCCAGGTATAAGGCAGCCGCGTTTGCAAGATCACAACTCCCTAGGCAATACCTATGGAAAGAAGAAAGACACACAACAGAGCCGCACACCTAGTGCATTAAAGTATACATAGAAAAAAAAAAATTTATGGAACATTAAAAACAGACAATGCCCACTCCCAGAAAAACGATAATATAGTGCAGTTATGAGATGGGCTCTCATAGCCAGTGGGAGCGTCGGTATCAAGCAGGTAGTGTCCTTTTCCTAACACATGGTTCGTCCGGCACGGCGTGTCTCCTTCACCGGAAGTTGACGTCCCCCCACCGATCTATGCCACCCCGCACAAGGAAATCCCTCGCCTGGAACAAGGTCCTCTCGTCCGCCTGCCTTTGATCACCGCAACACCAGGGGAAACCAGATGTATTCGCCTCCTCTGTTTTGTCTTAGCCTCTCCCCCCACTTGCATCAGTCCTTTCTTGGTTGGAAGTGCCTGCTCTGTCTTAGCCACGCCCTACGCGTTTCGTCATGTGATATGATTCATGTCATGCCCTGGCACTAGATTTCGGGTGGACGTACGTCCGGTGAAGGAGACACGCCGGTGCGGCGCCATGTGTTTAGTAAAGACACTACTGCTGATTCCAGACCTACCCACGGGCATATGAGAGCCAATCTCAGGAACTGCACAATATTATCGTTTTCTTGTGAGTGGGGCATTTTGTCTTTTTTTAATGTTCCATAAATCTATTGTTATACTTTTTAAAAAAAAAATGCATGGTGTTTTTCTAGGTGTTCGCCTGTTTTTCTTTCTCTTCTTCCATATATATTATATATATAATATATATATATAATTATATATAGAATATATATATATATAATATATTATATTATAATATCTATATATCTATATAATAACTCTATAGATATATAGTAAGATATAAATCCGTTGGGACCTGCCTATTGCTTTGCGCGCGCATTCGCATTAGGTGGCGGGGATTGCGTGCAGCCCTTACAGAGCCGCTCAGTGCGCAGTGGCATACTCAAATCACCATTATCCACAAAAGGCTCCGCGGGAACTATCCAGCCCCACAATGCACAGGGGCAGTTGGTCAGGGTGCAGGGAACCAGCCAATTAGGCGCAATCAATCCCCTACTCCAAGAGATTTGATATAAATTTTTGCATGCTGGGGACCGACGTTAGTCAAGCTGGATATGTGCACGGTTCTGGGCACCTGCAACTGGCCAGGTACCCACCCCTATTAGGCTCCACGAGTCTCCATAGTCAGTGCAACTGCCCCCCGCTTAGGCATCCTAGCCCTAGTGACAAGTGACAAACAGCAGAAGCTAGACAGGCCATTGCGGCCTGTGGTCTGGGACGGAGACCAACCACTAAAAGGCCGCGCTTTAATGGTGGGACACTCCCACCGATAACCAACCCAAACTGGAGCCGATTAATCGCGGACGGACGCCTCCGCGGACAAGCCATCGCTGGCTCAGTGGATCCTGTCTTCATATTTCTGTCATAGCAACGCCTTGGTTCTGTGGCAGCCCGGCAGTCACCTCTCATCTCACCACAGTGCACCAACTGTACACGGGCCTAGGGGGCCAGCGCCGTCACCCAACACTTGGGTTCTGTGGACCTGGGTGGTACAGTGCCTGGAGCACCTCAGTACATTGGGTACCCAAAACAGGGTAATGGACACAGTGTTGGTAGACATGGTGAAGGATTGGCGGCCTGTTATGATGGGTTGTAGTAGGTAGTATCATTGAATGTCATTGCATATCCCCTTGTTCACTAAAGTGCTATTGTTTTATGCTCATTGTGTGTTTGTAGATCTATGACCCGGCACGGGGATAATCCGCAATAGTTAGGAGGAGGCGTTGTCCACATATCGAATCAGGAACACCCCAGGGTCTCATCGGCGGAGGTTTCAGGTCTCCTGCGAGCCACAGTTAACACATACACAAAAACCGTAAACCCTTATCTCCCATAGGGTGGGGAAAATGCGCTACATATAACAGGTGGTGTGTATAGATCGGCACAAATAAAAGCATTTCGTTAGCTTTTCATCTATTTATTTTTTGATTACTATATATATATATAATCCAAAAAATAAATAGATGAAAAGCTACAAAAATTGCTTTTATTTGTGCGAGCTTTCGAGATACACTGATCTCCTTCTTCCGGCGAGTTACACTGAATGAATCAAGGTAACTTAAAAACAGTTTCTCTTGGAATGGGTATCCTGTGCTTGTCCTTCCCCCAGTGTGGATGTGTTTTATGGCTAGAGGTGTCACAAGGGTAACTGAACGCAGTGAAGAAAGAGTGGTGTATGTGTATCAGTGTGAATGAAAAATGAATGGAGCCCCACATAATAAACAGTGCTCTCACAAGTGTTTGTGGAGTGAGGGGATATAAAGGTGTGGTGGGTGTGGAAATGTGAGAGTTTGTAGCACAACTAAAAGGGGGGTGGGATACTTGTGGTCCCCTATTGGTGTATGGGATGAAAAATAAGGAGTAATTAAGTATGTGTGAAGAGCCAGCTTGCGTGTGCATACATCTAGCACAGTATGTACTACCTGCCTTTAGCGCTAATGGGAAGGAGGTTTTCGCTAGTGGCAGTAATGACCATAAAATTTCGATCTCTGTTTTTTGGCACTGCTACGTGTTCCCGAACCGTGCAATCAATTGTAATTCATGCAACCTCTCTCTTATCTGGTTTTGTAAGATGACCTTTAGTATGGCAACCCTCAACTCGTTCATCTTATGGCCAGAGTCAGATGTAAGGTGAATGTTCGCCACGGACGGCCTCTTGTTCCGCGTGTGATTCCTGTGGCGATGCAGGTTCATTCTCTTGTTTAGCCCCTGTCCTGGCCTCACCTATGTAGTAGCAGCCCCCTGGGCATTTCATGCACAATATGAGGTACACGACATTGGCTGGAGGAACAGTGTGAACCCCCTCTATTTTGTATTCTCCCGATTTTGTGTGGTATATTTGTCTTGTGGTCCGCTGTGTAGAGCATTGTGGCAGGTTTTGCATCTGGTCCTGGCTGTTTTGGTCCGCATCGTTTACTGCTGAATACTTTTACGTCCTCACATAATATTCCTTGAGATTATGGGGTTGTCTATAGGATAATAAGGGTGCTTCAGGAAGACCTGTTGCAGCTCTTGTATCTTCTGGAGATGGTTGTAGTTTCCTTGGCGATCTTGCGTAGGCTCCTAGTGTGGGTTATATGTTACCACCAAGGGACCCCTGTTCGCTTGTCTCCTCTGTGTGTATTCAAGGAGAATCACGCTTGGTATTCTGGTGGCTTTGGATTGAATTTCTGGTCTACAATTCTGTGGTTATATCCACGGTTTATAAAGTCTGACTCAGGCTTTATTCGCTGGTCTCTGTCTGCTGTGTCGGAGGCATATCCGGTTTGTATCGTATGGCTTGACTGTAAGATGGGTGCATGTTTGGTGTTTGTCTGGTGAAGCTGTTGTCCCTCAATATCTGGCTCGGTCTTTAGGTTGCGGTATACGAAGTCTGTATAGGTTTGTTCTTTATAGTATGGTGGTGTCCCTAGAAAATGTACTTCAATCCAGAAATGGGTGGTTTAGTTGATGGTCGGGTGGAAAGTATTGAAGTTGTGTCATAGAACTGTAGGAGGGGTCCCCTGTTCGCCAGAGGTCAAATCAGGAGGATGTCATCGCATTGTAGCGAGGTATGTAAGGGTTTCAAGTGACAGGTGACAGGAAGTCACTTTCGTTTTGCGCAGAACAGATTGGCATACTGTGGTCGCCATCCGAGTACACATAGCAGTCCCGTTGTCTGAGGTATGTGTCTTTCCCAAATGTGAAGTATTTATGGTCAGAATAATTCATGCATTTAGGTCACGGTCTCTGTGAGTGGCTCCTGCATCCCAGAAAGTATCTTCTGCAGGCTGAATCCCATCTCGTGGGGGATGTTTGTATAAAGTGACTCTACAATCCATAGTTGCTAGGAGTTTCTGTAGGGAGGGGCCAATGGCATTCCGTTTGTTTAGTCAGGTCGTGGTATCCGGGGGAAGGACAAGCACAGATAACTTCCAAGAGCACTGTTTTTAAGTTATCCTTGCTTCATTCTTGTAACACGCCGGAAGAAGAGATCGGTGTATCTCGAAAGCTCGCACAAATAAAGCATTTCATTATCCACAGAACCCGGTATCATCTATTTATTTTTTAGGATTATTGAAGCTGCGGCTAACACGGTACTGATACCTCTACATATATAAATATTATATAAAATTATATATATCGCTCCAATTCAGTCACCTGGTTGCCAGGGGCAACTGGATTTTCCTCAGTGCGCCAATGCCGTGTAGCGCATGCGGTTCTGTGATTCTAAAAAAAAAAAAAAAAAAAAAATCCCAGCAACCTGATTGGCTTACGGGACATGGCAGGCTGCCATTTTTTTTTCAGCCAGGCTCTCATATAAGGCTACGCAGGCTAATCTCACCTTCCTTTCCTTCCACTTCAAGGGGTAAGTACTCTACTTACTCCATTGCCTAATTGCGGCCCCCATGTGGACCCCGTGCTCCCGCTGCCCCTGTGGATTTCCCTGCACCTCCCTGCGTGAGGCGTTAGAGGGGGTGCACCTCCCTGTCGCTCCTGCTGCCCCCCGTGAGGCGGGAGGTGGTAGCAGGGTGTTCTTCCCCTCCCCTCCCCCCCGGCCTGCCCGTTTGCCCGCAGTTATGGAGGTGGGTAGCGAGGTGTTCTTCTCCCCCCCCATCCCGGTGCTCCTGTTGCCCCAGGGCGGGAGTGGTAGCCGGGGTGTTTCTCCCCCCCCCTGTCCCCGGGCGCTCCCGCTGCCCCGCAGGTAATGGAGGTGGTAGCGTGGATTCTTTCCCCGTCCCCTGCACTCCTGCTGCCTTCGCGGTGGGAGATTGGTGCGAGGGGGGGAGCAGGGTAGTGGTGGTGGTCGCGTCCTTTCCTCTCAAAAGACTTGTGTGTAGAGAGTGTGTGTGTGTGTGTATATATGGGAGAGAGGGTGTGTGTGTTTATGGGAGAGAGAGTCAGTGTGTGTGTGTGTATAATGGGGGAGAGGGAGTGTGTGTGTGTGGTATATGGGGAGTAGTGTGTGATATTGGGAGAGAGTGTTTGTGTGTTTGGTGTGTGTGTTGTGTATGGGAGAGGAGAGTGTTGGTATATGGGAAGAGGGATCGAGTGTGTTTGTGTGGGTGTGGTGTACCCACCCACCCCCCCCAATCAGTCAGCCCCCCACTAGTCAGAGTCCAGTCACCACCCAGTCATTCACCTCCTCGCCCACCCAGATTACCCCTCAGTCATCATTTACCCACCCTCCATCAGTCCAGTTACCCCTCCAGTCAGTCACCCCCCATCAGTTCCAGTTACCCCCCGGCAGTCTTTACCCTTCCCCGTCATTCAGTTACACCCCCCGTCAGTCAGTTTACACCCCCCCATCATCAGTTACCCCCTGTCTCTTCCCTCTCTGTCTCTCCCCTCTCTGTCCTCTCCCTCTCTTCTGCCCGTCTCCCCTCTCTGCCTCTCCCCCTCTGCCTCTCCTCTGTCTCCTCAGTCCTCTCTCTCTGTCTCTCCCTATCCTTTCTCTTCTCTGTCTCTCGCCTCGCTGTCTCTGTCTCTCTCTTCTTCATCTGTCTCTCTCCTCCCCTGTCTCTCTCTCGCTGTTCTCTCCTCTCTCTGTCTCTCGCTCTCTTCTGTCTCAATCTCTCTGTCCTCTCTCTCTCTCTCTGTCTCTCTCTCTCCTGTCTCCTCTCTCTGTCTCTCACCCACACCTCCTCTTTCTCACACTCTGGATCTTGATCTCTTATTTACCTAATTCTTAACTGCCGGCTATACTACAAGCCGAAATAACCTATCCTGCTTTCCTTACAGATCTGACTCAAGCTTCAACATGGGGGAGACTTGGAATCCCCCTCAACCCAGAAGACAGGTAATGAACAACCTACTCCCCTCCAAGTATAACATTGCGGGAATGAGGGTACCTGGACATTGAAGGGACTGCGGATCGTAAGATCCCAGCCGGGGATTGTGCTTTAAATATTGTGAGCGGGGGTGTCCAGACACAGGTTAAGGGGTGCAGGAAACTAGTTATTCACATCTTCTGGCTTTTTTTTTAGATCCTACATTTACATACCCACACACTAACAATGCCTACTTGGTAAGTATAATGTAATTAACAATAAATAAACTTATGTCAAAACGAATGTGTCTTACTAGATTATTCAATTTATTTTATTTATGTA
Organism: Ascaphus truei; assembly: GCA_036426205.1. Classification (NCBI taxonomy): domain Eukaryota; kingdom Metazoa; phylum Chordata; class Amphibia; order Anura; family Ascaphidae; genus Ascaphus; species Ascaphus truei. The sequence goes on along the minus strand of WSYH01008001.1, from coordinate 21,969 downwards.
TTTTTAAAAAAATCGGGGCTGGGGGCGGGATGTGGTGGCGGACTAGGTGGCGAGTAGATTTTTTTGGTTCTCGAGTAGATTTGTGAGTGGTTGTCAAGCACTGTATATGTATGTATTTATGTATGTATGTATTATGTCTGTATGTATGTATATATATATATATATATATATATATATATATATTTATATATATATATAGATATATATAAAACCCTTCTTCCCATATGAAAGGCACAAAAGCAGCAAACTCAGAAATAGCAACAAAAACATGTATTAGCAGTGACAACAACGAGCTGACACTATAAACCCAACGTTTTCTTCCGTCCGGGCAGACCTGCCCCCTCAGGGAGTGCTAAAACATACATGAAACCCCAGCACATATATAACCCCCATAGTTCAACCATGTGAGGACAAGTAAGGCAGCTAATTGTACAATCCGTAGCCCACGAGTGCAATCATGTAATGAGGTGCAACGGCGGCCATCTTGGAAATCAGGAGACAGAGCAATGCATGCTACGCACGATGTGCAGATGGAGTACCGGCTCCCCGGTGGACAAAAAATCCTAGCGTCCAATGTTGCTAGGAAACGCATGTGTGGCGTCATGAAGTCCTGGGAAAGGTCACCTCACATGAAAGGGGCAACATGTGCAAGGCTCTGTGACAGCCCTATAACGTCACGCCGATCTGTGTACCCACGCCTGGGGGTGGCGGGAAGCCATTCGTGTCAAGTGCAATAGTGTGGCAGCTGTCCCTAGAGAAAATGACAGGTGATGGACACTTAGGTTTTCTGTCTACCGCCGTAAAGAACAGAGTTTCATCAATAGGCTCTAATGACTATGGATATGGAAATAACAAGGTCAATTCGAATATTCTTGATAGAAGATGGCTTGATGCGGCTATTGAATATACAGGTGAGTATTGGGTATGTAGGGTGGCGCTGTGGTAGAGGACAATATATGAATGTCCTAGAGGTGTTTGTGAATGAGAGTGTTTAAGCTACCAGCACATCACCCTAATGAGGACATGTCACACAACGCTTGCAAACCACCCTAGTGTAATACCGCCAAATATAATAAAGGATAAACTCAATGAAAACAACCTGTTTGTCCTTTTCTCTTCTTGTTGGGTGGCGTGCATCCCTAAAAGTGGTAGAGAGGTTGGTATTCTCTGGAGGCGTGTGTCAGGCACGCCAGAATGATCAGGAAAGCAGCTTGTGGTTAAAAGATATTCCTTTATTCGACTCATGGTGCCAGTCAGGAAATGGAGGGAGCTCTTAATACGCGTTTCACGCCGTCGTTGGCGCGTTCGCCAGAGAGTGAAAAGTATGCTGGGACCCCCTTGATATAGTGCCATCTGCATTGCGTTTTCAAATTGATCACACAGCCGCGGCTCGAGTGCCGGAAGTGATGATACCGGAAGTCAGGAACCGGATGTGACGCGACGGCTCCATGCTATGGATGGTTGTTTCAAGCCATGCTTGTATCATTGAGATCGCAGCGTCATCACCCGTAGCAATGGGGAAGTCTTGTTGACAAACGGGACCCAGAATATCACCCCCACCATAACAAAAACATACATATCAAAGGTGTGTTTAAAATTATCCATCGATTGTGAATTGTACAATTCAAACGAATTTATTTGTAAAACAATGCCCGCAACTCCCTGCTAAGGGGAAACAGCAGCCATCCAAGACCTCTACTTACGAGGCATACCCAAAGGTCAATTCTCCGACTGAGAAGGGCTTTGTTCACTGAAGAGCCTTCATACAACAGTCGAGATACTGACGAGGGTTCAGGAACAGAGGATATCAAGAAAAATTCCATTCTGCATTTATCATGCATTGCAATTACTCGTTTAGAAAAACTGTTAAACAAATACAAAACAGAAGGAAAAAAACAATCAAACAGATCACAGAACCTGAATCTGAGACCTCCCCCGCTCTTTATCACCACCTTAGCATCGGCCAGTAAGATAAGAAGCCTTATAGAAACCCCTGGAGGGTATTTACAGCTAGATAGAGGGCTGAATCAGTCACAAAATAATCTAACCAAAATTTGTATATAAAAAAGGCAAAGACCATAGGATACACTATCCTAGCTTATTCACTGCAGACATAAGACAATCCGAGATAGACTCCCAAAGCTTCCACAAAGGTGGCCAATGTAGCATACTGTAGATGTATTCACCACCATTAAGGTTCAGTTACTAATAATACCCGTGCAGAAATACAAACTAAACAATTTAATACATTGTTTCTACTAATTATGTTATCTACACTCAACTGTTGCCTGTGGTTAATGACCTATATTGGAGGACAATCAGACCTCTAAAAGTGAGAATCTCAGAGCACTTAAGATCATAAAAAAGGGAGATCCTAACCTCCAGTGTTCTAAACACTTCTCAAATGTCCAAAAAGGCTCCAGTTGAAACTTTCTCATGTCAGTGCATAGATCATATTCCTAGACATAGACATAATAGGATGTAATAGGGGAAACGGTCTGAACGAAAGAGAAATGTTCTGGATTTTATACCCTCGGGTCTTTGGCACCCGGGTGGTATAAATACTGACTGGAACTCAAGCACTTCTTGGGGTTGAAATGTATGTTCATTATTTTTCCACAATCAATTATTTTATTATTGAAATAAAGAACTAATCCTGTTGATTTATGTTTATTCACATCAAAAACAATGTAGATATTCACACAATCACAATATACTAAAACATCATGGTGTGTATACAGGTTCTTCTCAATTGCCTTTATATCTCAAAAAAATAATAGAAAGTACTTATAACTAGATGTTATACATATTCTTTATTTATTCCATTGTTTAGATATAGCCATCAGTCTTTCACTAATTACCTACCTCGAGTAAATCTTGCAAACTGTTGTCCAAATGTATACTTTCATGCAAGAATTGGCACAATAATGTTTTATCGATATAGCAACCCATTATGTATGATTGCAATATACCTATCCAACCTGACATCAAAGATTCAAAGTTTGGTCATTATAAACAATTTACATTGTCACCAGGCACTTAACAACGTTTAAACCTACATTGCAACCATACATTTATGGATAATACTCCAAACTGTTTACTAAAGAGTCCTTTCAGTTTATCATAGTCTATAGGCTTTGATGTTGTTTTAAAAACCACCACCTTTGCTTATGTCAAAAATGTTTTTTTGTATGTTTGGTTGATAATGCTGGGTCCCGTTTTGGTAAACAATAATTGCCCTCATTGCTACGGAGTGATGACGCTGCATCTCCCTGACTACCAGCATGGCGTGTAAAAAACCATCCATAGCATGGAGCCCTTCCGCGTCACATCCGGTTCCTGACTCCGGTATATCACTTCCGCCAATCGAGCCGCGCTGTGATCAATTTGAAACGCAATGAGAGGCACTAATATCCAAAGGTGTCCCATGCATTACTTTTTTCACTCTCTGAACGAAGGCGCCAACAGCATGAAACGCGTAAGAGCCCCTCCCATTTCCCGACTGCACCAGAGTCCGATAAATATCTTTTAACCACACGCTGCTTTCCTGATCAGTTATGGCTGTACCCTGACACACTGCTCAGCAGAATACCCACCTATCTGAAACTTAGGTTGCCAATCGCCGGGACTTTGCCTTATTGTTCCCCAATTTTTGGTGCAGGTACTAATATTATATTTAACCAGTTGATGCCCTTTGCAATTGTCCTAATTATATGCTCTAACTCCTCTTTCCCGTTGTATCCCTCCCTCCCCTTGCCCGCCCTCCCCTTGCCATCTAAACATCACCCCCTCGAGCTCTGGGAAATTGTTTTTATTCCCTTATGTGTTGATGCACTTGTTCCTTCACTGTGATTTTCTCTAGGGATCTCTGCCACGCGATAACCACAATTGACACGAATGGGGTAACCAGATCTGCGTGACGTTCTAGTGCTGTCACCGAGCCTTGCACATCGCAAACGCACTTTGAGCTCCTTCCCCAGGACTTCATGTGCCACACCTTCGTTTCCTAGCAACTTGGATGCTAGGATTCTGTTTGTCCACCGGGGAGCCTGTACTCATCGACTGTGCGATAGCATATCAATTGCTCTGTCTCTGATCTCCAAGATGGCCCGCCGTGCTACCGCATACAAAAAAAAAAAAATACTGATTGCACTCGTGAAGCTCCAGGCTTGTACAATTAACTGCCTCTAAATTGTCCCCACACCAGGCACAAGACTGCCTGTGCACAACCCCATGATGTTTGCTTAAAATTGCAACATGTTTTTGGGGTTTTGAATAGCTTTTGCACCTTATATCCACTAATATAAGGCTATTCTACTGTATTTCATAGGGCTTGTGGTCACATGCGCAGTAGACCCTGGTCAGGATTGAAGAGCCTTGTTGGGCACCCGTAGTACACCAGACTGTTTTTTTATTCCTAAACAGATGGTGGTGCTTCAGCATAGGGCTGCGGTCCACACAAGGTTTTTTTTGGTGTTTTGTTTTTTTTTCTTTTTTCGTTTTTACACAGGTGGAGGGCATGATTTAATTATCACTTGGGTTTGATAGATGTGGGTATAAAGGTTATGCACTAGCCATCACACACTGCAGACCCTTAGTAGGTCACTTCTGTGACCCGAAACGTTGGATTCAGTGCCTAGGTATTTATCGCTGAATACATCATCTTTGGATTCCCTTACTGGTGCGGTCTCGTTTTTCCTGGATCTCTATCTGGTAACTCTGTGTATATATATATTAATATATATATATATATATATAGATATATATATATATATATATACCCCGGTGGTTGACAAATCACCAAAAAATCACCTCCGCCACACAAAAAAAATCAACTCGCCACCGTAGTCCAAACTGTGGCTTGCTTGGGTCAAGATTTACTCGCCCGGGGGGGTTAAAATCCACTCGCCCGGGCGAACAAATGTATAGGTTTGTCGAACCCTGTAATATATATATAATATCTATATATATATCTATATATATCTATATATATATATATATATTATAGATCTATAGATATGAGATATATAGAATCGCTATCGAACTCCACAAAAGGAGAATTGCTCAACCCCTAATATATTAAGGTTAACTCAAGCCCTTTAATAAAAACTACTATAAGGGTAACATAAAATATATACCCCATTAAGTCAGTATATAAATTAAATAGGGACCTGTGGTGCTAGGGGAGTGAAAACTAGATAACACACAGAGTGAAAAGAACAAAGACATCCCCTAGTATCACTCCTAATTAAATTACCCTAAACTAATCTATAATATAAAGATGGTTAAAAAGAAACAGATGCTTCGGCCAATTCAGAAAAAATGAACAAGATTTTATTGATTAAACCAAAGACACACTACCTTAAACATAAAAATACTAAAGACAGCCGATGAAAATATATATTGTATCAAAAATAGAAAGAGAGGTCTACTAATCACACACTATCAGTATTACAAAAAGAAAAAAAAAACTATAAATGTGTCTGAATAAGTTTAGATAATGAAACACAGGATTTATTCTAACATAATAGGCAATACAAAATATATCCCCACTGACATATGCATGAAAGAATATATCATTGCGGTTGGAAAAAGTATATCGTCAATGACCCAGTATATAGCCAGGAGAAATTAGTATTTATAATAAACCAAAAACAGAGGGGAAAAAAGAGATAAAGCACCAGGAAAATATATAACATAATAATAGTTATAATACCTGGAACCCGCATTTCCCAAAATGAAATCAATGAGAATGATGCAGCAAATAAAGAAAATATGACTAATCAAGACATATTAAGCAACAGAGTCATACATTTGAAAACACCACAAAAATGCGCAGCACTGCAGGAAACAGGTCCTGCCCAAACTAAGGAGGGTAATACTCAAGCTGCAGCAGATTGTGGTAGTTGTGTTCCATATTGATTGTACAGTATTGTTCCAAAGTCTGCTTATAACAGGACAAAAATAAAGTCCAAATGCTGCATCAGATCCATCATAAGTCCCTCAGAATAGAAGATTACGAAAGGCTTTAGAAGTACAACCGTCAACATGTTTTCACCCGTCAGTGGGCTTCTTCCTGGAGTGGTAAAATTTAAAGTGCAAGCCCGTGCAGTTTTAATAGATGGTAAGTAATATAGATATACCACCACACATACATAATTATGGTACCGGTTAATCCCCCCCCCAATCGCAATTATACCGTGGGTGCGGACACATCCAATGTTACCGCAATAGGGTTGTGGTGCAATACCTGTTGGCTCGCAGGAGGGCTGAGCTTCCGCCACGGACCTGGGGCAATTAAATACTAGGGTACTCACTTACAACGATGCAGGCCAGCGCTCCATCCTCGTGGCTCCCACCATAGGGGAGTGGTTCCTCGCAGGAGAATTACTAATATCAATACTCACAACACAAGGAGATATAATAACTATACTATTTTTTTTTTTTAAAAAAACTTTTTTACAACATGAGTAACACTATCAGACAACCAACAGAACCGGTGGTCCCTCTCTAGAAGGAGCACCTTACCACTGCGTCACGGAGACGCTTTCATTTTCCCAACACAGTGATCCCACCAATGTCCCCGCACTCTTGCAAGAGAAAAGCTACTGGTGACTGCGCAGTCACAATTACACAAGGCCCGTTTGGTGCACTATGACTGTATGATACCTGCCGATCACTCCGTGCTCGGTTCAGCAACCACTTCACAAAGGGTCCAACCGTGCAATGAATCCTTCTGCATCCCAACCCTTGTTAAATTCCCCTGTGGCACCGACGTGGGCCCGAACCTCCTTAATGGAACCGCAGCGTCCGCTGATTCCCGAACTAAACCACTATAACAACGTGACACCCACTGTACATAGGCCGTCCCTACAGCGCAGCAACCTTAGGTGGCTTAATGAAATCTCCTAGGCCTGCGGGGTTTCCTATCCCCTAGCAGGTAAGTCGGCTGCACCCACCCTACTCGGAGCACGGGCCCTGGGCCATGGCTCCCCGTTTTGTTACCTGCTATGACCCCCCCCAGTTGCCTCACACTACGCGCAACGCGGACCTGGGCTATGGCTCCCCGCCCCCCCCCGGATTGGGTACAAAAAAAAAAGGAAGCTATGAACCCCCCAGTTGTCCCACGTCGCTTACCTCACTTATGCCTGCAGCACGCTCTGCAGACTAACCTCAGCCCACTTTCCCATTACTATTCCCCAGCTCTGAGATAGATGAGCCTGAGGAAGCCGATGACTCGGCGAAACCTCGTAGCTCTAAAGTTGCCTGCGAATTTGCCCAACGTGGCTCCTAGCCGGAACAACCAGGCAGCCATTGCAGACAAGGGGAAAGTTTTTTTTTCTCCTGCATCACGACGCTGATTGACAAAACGGCTGCTAAAACTGTGCCTGGACTGCCGAGGCGGCCACGGGTCCAACCATTATGTATGTAGTGAGTCCTTGTTTTACCAATTGCTTTTTAAACTTTAAATGTGTTTTAAAAAAAACCCAACTGACAACGTGCCTCACTTTCTCTACCTCACTCCCCCCCCTACTACCACCACCACTGGGGAGAGTCCCCATCTGATGCCGCAAGACGGGGTTAGAACCCCACGTTGGTTGCAACAAAGAAGAGTCTACACTGGGGGGAGAATGCAGATGGGTTAATTTAACCCCAAAGTTACCAATTTTCCTGCAAGGACTCACACACGCCGTGTGAGTACAGATTATTTATATATTTATTTTCAAAAAACCCGCTAAACCACCATTACCTGTGTTGGGAGTGAACGAATTCTTAAGAACAACATTACCGTGTCCTGCTTTCACATAGGCCGTGTAAGGTATTTAATATTTCACCAACCCCCAGCATATTGTTGTAAACCACAATATGTTTATTGTTTTGTAATTCTTAAATGTTTTTCTAATCCCCACGCCCCCCCCCCCATTGCTGTATTTTCTATTCCCACTCAACTACCGCACGTGACGGGGTCCCTACCTGAGACTATCCCTGGCAACACTCACTAACCTGGAGGGGAATAAGGGCTAACTTGGACCTTTAGGGCCCGCTGGCCTAGTGCAGGGAGTCCCCTGACTCCTGCACCCTACCCTCTTTCCTGGGCTCCTTACTCTGACGACGAGCGGCTCCAACTGACAAATAAACCCTGTCTGCAACACACATTGTTGCAACTCTGGCGCAGAGAATCTGCCAGCTCTCTTGCTTCAATTCTGCCTGTGACAAGGTGAAAGTGCAGTCCCCAGAGGCGGCTGGGAATTGTATTCTTGGTACAAGCTCTTTTCTAAAACGGGCCTCGTGCGCGATCTTTCTGCGCATGGCGAGCTCGTGTCACAAACCAAGAGTGCGGTGCCCGCCTGAGAAGTCGCCATCACCCTTCCCCCACTGCACAGGGGTACGGCAGGGGGGCAAAAGGAAGACTGTCAGGGGACCGGGGAGAACCTCCTTACATATATAACACACAGTATAGTTACAATGACCTTTACAGCTCCATGGGTTGGTTCGTGCATGTTTTTGTGCTGTTAGGCTGTTTGACATGGGAAACATTTTCACGTGACTGCCATCACAGAGTATCGCACCGCAGATTTTAGAGCTATAGTAAATGAGGACAAACAGTGCCGTGTAGAGCATTGCACACTACTGGATAATTCTTTAATCAGCAACATGAAAGTGTTACAGTCTACCGGAGACTCTTCTTATTACATTAACAAAAGACTTTTCCTAGCCTGTAACTGATGTCGGGAAACAGAGAAACCAGCTACACAATCCTATCCAAGTCTCAATAATCCAGACAAACCGAGATACACGCTGGAACAACCTGTGTAGATCGCTGAGGGCTTCTCAAATAGGGGTAATAAAAGAGGAACACAGCCGTCTGTTTAAAACCACAGACGGCGCCCAGGCCTGCCCTGGGTGTACAAAGATCTCTCTCATTAGGCTAACAAAGTACAAATTATAAGGAATTATCATTTTCAGACGTGTTTCTAGCTTGTTGTAGGTAAATTGGCAGTTTTTTCCTACACTATAAGTGTGTGTGTATGTGTGTTGCGCGTGCGTATATGTTATATGTGTGTGTGTATGTTGTGCGTATATGTATATGTGTGTGTGTGTGGGTGTTGTGTTTTGTATACAGTAATATAATGAATAGCATGCACTCCAGGTCTTGTGAATAAATCGCAAAAGTTTAATACACAGGTTACGTTGTCGATTTCCCCCTAGCCTTTCTGAGAACGACCAGAGAGAGGCGAAACGTGACTTGTGATTAAACTTTTGCTATTTTTTTTCACAAGGCTGCGTGCCTGCTATTCTTCTGCTATGCCATTTTTTTGCATTCATGGGATCCAGGCAATATACAGCATCAGTGGGAGTGTCCCCTATAATCCTTGTTTATATATATTTGGAAGGTTCTCCGCACATTCATAGGAGATGCTTACCGCTCAGTTACTTGCCCTGGGTGCCAGGAGGGAGTTTATAATAGTAGGGAGAAATCAGCACACGCAGGCCTTGCAATAAATGGGTGAAAGTCCATAAAGGAGTTCTGGGGATCCAGAGTATCAACCCAAAGAGGAACGGTTGCTGGTGTCTCCCCTCAACATACTGTAGATCAAGTCCAGATGTGAAATGTAGGGAGTTCAGCTGGGGTTTCCATATGAGGTAAATGTAATAAGATGGCCCACTTGGCCAAATTTTAATAGAGAACGGCAACCTCCAGTGAGTAAATAAATGGACGCCCAAGAGTCTTATAAAGCCATCACCACAACTGGCCATGATCCCCGAAGAAACGACTGCACCCCTCTCCGATGGTCCATGTTACCCACTGGTGCGCGTAGGATGTGACTCTTGTCCTTCTCAGCAGGGCAGGATTGGAGTCCGCCAGTGTGCTTGTCCGCGCTGGAATCTGTTTAGAGATAGGAAAAAACTGTGGCGCACCACCAATGACATAAAGAGATCGAGGTTGACTCACCCGGCCCGGATGCCAACTCCGTCAGACACCCCCCACCCCCTGTTGCGCCCTGCTCTACTCTATTGGTGGTGCGTCATAATCTTTTTTCCTATTCGTCTTGCATAAAAATTAAAAGGGCTTAATAAACATCAGGTTTGGTTTTAATCCTGAACCTTTCTCATTGACAAGAGTGCAACTGACGTCTTTTAAATACCCACAGTCCTACGCCTACGCACGAGTAGAACACGCAGCAGAGGCATGGTAAATACCCTCTGCAAAACAAACACCGTACCAAACAAAACCATGTACTGGGAGTGATCGTCAGCAGTGGAAAGAAGCAACTAGAACAGTGAAAAGACACAAAAACAATACTAAAAGAGCTCCGTCCCTACTCAAACAACAAAGGATAACTTGAGCTGAAATGAAAAATAGCAACGTGTCCCATAGTGTGATCAACAATTTATGTAAATAGACTAAGTGATCGTTGTGCATAAAGTTCACTTTATAAAAATAAAGCTAAACATATAGCACATCCAATGACATACGTATACAATACGCCCTTACTAGTGTCGCTAGAACATTGGGCTGTCGCTGGTGATTTCCTTTCTGTCGTTCCCGGTGACATCGTCGTAGTGATCTCCCCGTACCTCTTGGAATCGCGCCTTAAGTGTCACGTGCCCTAGATGCTTATCCACGGCAGCAGTGAGTGCATAGTAATTGTTCAATGCGTTTCGCTGCCGTCGCCAACTCATCATGGGGAGCCTGCGCTAGAATAAAGGAATAAAGTGTAATATAAAGTGAACAAAAGTGAATAAAATGGTCAAATATAAAACAATTGGAGTATACGGGAACCAGTCACGTGTGCTGTATGAATTGCTCCAGTTAGCTTTAACGCAGCCCTCTTTTCCAAAGCACACCAAGTCCTTGCTATGTTTTCTTCACTTTATTGAAAGGTGGTCAAAATATATAGACAGGCACGTTGTGGATGTTATGTAGTTGTGTGCGTTTGTAGTGAAGATCAGGTAAAAAGAGATGGCCTTGCCCATAGGAGTGTACCATGAAGGTCTCACTCAGCATAGTCAGAATGAAAGGAAGTGGTGGGGAATCTGGGTAACAGGAATGTCTGGGACAGATATCGGTCGAAAAAACGGAGGGCAGAATAGCACCCATTTCTACTAGGAGAGATCTCAGATGCTGCATAGCAAGTCACTGACTATATGCCCAGAGGCAGGGAGGCAACAATGTAATAATCACATCACACAGGCACAGTGTGTGTGTGTGTGTTTTGTAGCAAAATCAGCACTGAAATGAGGAACTGACAGCAGAACTTCAAGGAGAGGGGGGGGGGGGGGGGGGGGGTGAACAAGAGTACCGAAATGGGAATACTTGTTCCAGGACAGGAAAAGGGTGTATCAATAACTACAAACCCTGCAACCACAGTTAAGTAAAATTATAATGTTGCACACATAGACGAGGAGATCACAAGAAATACAAATCAAAAGAATGCAAAAAAAATGGAAAAAAAACGAGAGTGAGAATATTGCCCAATTAAAGTGAACCTAAATATGGGTGAAAGTGCTAAATGGAGAAAAAAATGCCTACACTTTAGTTATTTGTATGTATAATCTTTATTCTATAGCTTCCAACGCACAGTTTTTACTACAAGCTGGACTTCCTCCCGTAGCACCGTTGTTTTTGTTTTGCACGCCACTTCAATCTAAGTAGATTGCCTCAATACGAGGCTTTGTGTCCTTACAAAAGCAAAATTCAATTTCCTGACTGCAGACCATAACTGACTTACTTTACTGGATACTGTATGTTTTTATTACGTCTCTATATTTAATTTAGAAGTTTTACACTAAAGTTGAGTCATGATGTATTGTACAGTGCACAAATATTAGATCCCATCAAGAAATATCATTACACCATAACCGAAGGACATCTAACTGCATCTCCCAATTAATCTTACTAATCATATCAATATATTAGTAATAATAATAATAACAGCAATTAAAAAATGTATACGTCATAGCCCCTGAGGTGTATGCCCAAGTCCCTGCAGTGTAAGGTTGTAATTATTTGGGATAGATAAGTGACTAAAGTCACAAGCAGTTCACATCGGGATTTGGGACCATTGTTGGCACATCAGTGCATATATTCAATGCACCACTCCTTCCATGCTTCCATGCGCCATAGCTGTGTCAATCATTATGGACGTTCTTGACTTACCCATGCCCTCCTGCTGGACCACTCTCCCATTCCAAATAAACACACCATACACTTCTTGGGAGAAAAAATTGTCACCGCTTATTATAACCACCAACATGATTAAATTTTAACAATGTATTCAAACTAGGGCCGCGCCAATTGCTCCGCTTAACATTTACAGAGCTGAGGGGATACCCTCAGCTCATGTGCATTACGCCATTGAGCACCTTAGGCCGAATGTTACAGAGCCCCCATACAGACCGGTCACCACCATTCTGCGCCGCCTAGGCTGAATGATAACCGCCGTCCCCAAGGCTCCATTATGAGGTCTGAGACCTCCTTTCCCGGAGCAATACTGACTGAAGTACCCTCCGTGTAAACATTACACCCACCATACCAATCCGAAGGTTGCGATGTACTGATCATGAGCAGTATCCACGCCTCTTTGAAAGCCGCATTCTTCTGCCTAAAGAGGGCTGGTGGGTGGGAACTTTGCTCCAGTAGACCTGACCGCGTGGCCTCCTTAGGGGAGGGGCTCCGCAGCTTTAATCATGCCATCTCTCACCTTACAGTGTACGGCTTTCTTAACCTAAACCCTGCCTCGAGCTGGATCTCTCTCCCTTCCCATGAACACACGCATAACAACTACTTGGGAGAGAAAATGGCCACAGCTTTATTTATAAACACATATCAATGTAACATTTATCCCAATTAGGGACCCAGCCAGATTGCCCCGCTAACATCTATCACAAGCCCGAGGGCAAAAAAATTACCCTCAGCTCATGCTCATTAAGCAATCTTAGCAAAATGGCACAGAGCCCTCGAAGGGTCAACCACCATTGCGGCCACTAAGCTGAGATGGAAACACCCTTCTCCCAGCACTATTTGGAAGTACACCCCAATCCAGCCGGCCTAAGTCTGGAATGGTACCATCTTCCCCAAGAATTAATGGGCGACGTTCTAAGACCTAGCTCATGGAGTCATACTAAAAAAAAAAAAAAACAAGGGCGCTGTAGCAGACTAGGTGGTTTATACTGAAAAAAGGATAGATATATTACTCAATATTGTCTCACGATCAGAGCCTAAACATTAAGGTTTAAAACAATAAATAAGTAGATAATGTAAGTCCCCCATACAGAACTATTGCCTGAGATTGTAAGTTTAGTGTGGCAAATCACCACACTGATCTTGGGAGCGAGTAGTTGCACTTGCCCTCTGGATCACCGGTATTACGGCAAGTCTCCGTAGCTGTTGCTGAACCGATGGTGCAGCTACTCTCCATCCACTCTCCCCGCTTGCCCCTCGGGTAGTCTCACGCGGGAGTGTCCACATGATCTTGGACTCACTCAGAGGCAGCCGCTGGTTTTTCCTCCTGGCGGTCCTGCTTGGCATCCTGCTTTAGCATCCGCTTCCTCTCTGACGCTCGCCGCGCACTTTTTTTTCCGGTGTTTCCGATCAGGGGGTAGTGCAGTACTATTTTGTTTCATTAATTAATTAAATAGGCTGTTCAAAAAGTGCTTAAGATTAACTCCACCTCCTGTTTAATGTCATCCTCCCAGTCTCTACATACCAGATATAGTGGGCAAGTGTTTCCAAGAGCCACTTATGGTCCAGTCATTATTACCGCTCTTACATGGGGAGAGGGATGAAATTAATATACATAAACATAATACATTAGATAAATGTGATTTATTAAATAACCAATACATAGATAAATTGAGACAGGTTTTGGGTTAAAAGTTATATTATATAAAATGTGGTGGACGCCCCCGATTAGAATTCTAAAATTCTATATTGGAAATTTACATTCGAAAAGTCATTACTGACTGAGATCCCTCCAACAGAGTAAACTTACTCCCGCCACCACAAGGTAATTTAACAAGCCTTCAAAACTGCCTGCGCACCACCACGAGCCTCAATGCCTTCTCCAGCACGCATGGCCGGACCAAAATCGGATATCAATCCCTATAACAGACCGGTGTACCTCATCCTACGTAAACAGGTCTTTCATCAGCCCTCCTTCAAGGTCCACATGCCTTATCGCCACCCCCTAAATCTAGCACGGATGCCGCCATTGCCTTAGTCACTGAAATTTTTTAACCAGTTTTCACAGTGTCCAACATAACCCTTCAACTGTCCCGATGACCACCTGCCCACTCTTTATAGCCACATCTCCTCTAGAGAACCCATCCTCGCCGGAATTCCAGATACCGCCCAATCCTGAAGAGTGAGACTGTTTGTAAGTCCCCAAAACCCAAACCCGCTAAGCTCCACCAACACATTTATTCCGAACCCTTACAAACTGAAAACGGGAACACTGCATTGGGGTCTTCATATATCAAAAGAAGGTGCACCACCTGGGGTCTACAATGCCCATACTTCCCCCCCCTTGCCTGACCGGACAGATACGCTGCCCGCTATCCCCCCAGGTGAACCATTTCCCCCTATTCCTTCCTGGTTCCGTTATCGACCCCTCCTGAGCTGGCCATCCGCTGCCGCATACCGGGGCCTGTCAAACTCGGGAAGCAGGGGTCCCCGGACATTAATGCGGTTCAGCTCAGGAGACCCCCCCTGCTATTCTTTGGTGCGCGTAATCCCCTGCACCTTGTACCTCCCGTGTCACGTGACCGGGACAATTTAAATTTCTCAGGGTATACTGGCACCCCATAAACGAGGCCTGGTATCATCCTGAAGTAGGGGTCCCCGGGCTGGAAACCCATTCGGTTCAGTCAGTAGACCCCTGCTCATCTACACTATTATAAAATCATATTGTAGCACACGATCACCTGTAGGAGCCGTGCCTTGAGACGCAGCGTCTCCATGCAGTTCTTACTGGCGTGCTTATGAAGTGAAACGTCGTTAGTGGCACCTCATTCGTGATGGGGCAAAAAGGGATTGTAGACAGGAAATGAACGGATGTGACGTCAGTGCTGGCAGTTGAGGCCGGGCTGTGTTCTGGTCTCAGGCCCGACCCCACACTGACATCACACCCTCTCCACCAAATCAGATTGCAGCGGTGGCGATAGCCGACGCGCCGCTCCTATGGCACGCACCCCCCCCCACAGCCGCTCATAACTGCCCGCCGTTCCCCGCCCGCTGCTCTACCTGCCCTGCCGTGCCGCGCATGAGCGCGATGTCGCCGTGCCGGGTCTGGCTCCTGTCTTGGGGATGTGATTCCCTTTTTTCCTACGTGGGGGGTTTGAGCCGCCGCGTCCCACGCATATACGGCGGCCCCGTGCGGTCCCCCCCCCCCCGGCGTCCAACCTTCCCCCACCCCTCTCCCCCCCCAATTACCCCACCCCCTCTATTCCTCCCCCCACACACCCCCACCGCATCATGGTGTTCTTTTCTTCCCCGGGGGGGGGTGGACGTCAACACTCACATGGGCCCTCCTCGCCGTATGTGCCGTCCTCCCTGCCCTGATCCCCGGCACTGCTCAGCACACAACCTGTGGCCCATCCCTCCTCCTACCCACACTTCTCTGGCCGCCGTGCTCCCGCAGGTGCAGGGGGTGATCGGAGGGGCATGGGGTAAAGGGGAGGTGCATGTGAGGATGTGAAGGGGGGTGATGTGAGGAGGGTTAAGGGGGGTTATGTATGGAGTGACTGGGTGTTTATGTGTATTCTTTTAATGTTTGTTTTATGTTAGGATTGATGGTTGGGTTTATTGAGGTATGTGAAGGGGGTATGTGAGATGAGGGGGTGATGTGAGGTGCAGGGGGGGGTTGATGTGAGGTTCATGGGGGTGATGTGAGGTGGGGGTGTGATGTGAGCTGGAGGGGGGATGTGAGGTGCAGGGAGGTGATTTGAGGTGCAGGGGGGTATGTAAGGTGCAGGGAGGTGATGTGAGGTGCAGGGGTGATGTAAGGTGGTGCAGGGAGGTGATGTGAGGTGCAGGCAGGGGGTGAAGGGGGGTGGGTGAGGTGGCAGGTGGTGATGTGAGTTGCAGGAGATGCATGTAAGGTGCAGGGGGTTCAGGTTGTGATGTGAGGTGCAGGGAGATGAGGTGAGGTGCAGGGGGGGTTGATGCGAGGTGCAGGGTTGATGCGAGGTGGCAGGGGGGTATGCGAGGTGCAAGGGGGTATGCGAGGTGCCGGAGGGTGATGCCGAGTGCAGGGGGTGATGCGAGGTGCAGGGGGGATGCGAGGTGCAGGGGGGTGAATGCGAGGTGCAGGGGTGGGAATGCGAGGTGCAGGGCATGAATGCGAGGTGCAGGGCATATGCAGCGGTGCAGGATGGGTGCGCATACATCACCCACGCACACCAGCCGTCACCCGCCACCACGCCACACACAGTCACACGCGCACACTACCGCAGTCACACGCACACACCACATCCCACGCACACCCACACAGTCACACAAGCGCACCCTCCACATATTCACACGCCCACACACACACACATTCCACTCAACCACCCGTCACCCTCCCTATTGACTTCCCTGGGGCGTAGTGCGCAAATAGCTAATACAGGGGATTGTGTGCCGAGCACGCAATTCTAGTCCAAATTTATGTGCTTTTGGTCAAGAAAGTGGTATTTTTGATTTTATTTAAAACATCACAACACAATTTCCTGTGACAAGTCAAAAAGTTTCCCTACTATGCGCGTGCACGCACCACAGCTTTTTTTAAATCAGTGTATCGTGCTATCTATCTTTAAGCACGATAGCAGGGGGTAAGAAGGTGCTCGCGCGATATGGCCTTTGTTGCCAGGCAGGCCGAAACGCGACGAGCCCCTTAGTGAATAGCGCTTGGCTTCACCCTTTTTTGCGCCCAAGCTAATTTTCCCATTTCATCAAGAGCGGCAAAGAATCGGAGCTTGTGAGGAAACCCCCTCTGAAAGTGTGCATTTTTCTTTTTTCTTTTTTGTATTTTCCACGATTGCGAATGCCGAGCCATCAACCTTTCGGAAGCAGAAGACCTCCAGTGTTTTTTTGGGCCCATCATTGCTTTTTAAGGGAAGATTTATCCTTTTATTTATTTTCTATGTTGTGATTTCACGTTAGTCTGATTACTGTTTGAAACAATGCAAATATTTCTAAGTTTTCTTTCCCACTGTTCCTCTACTACGTAATATAAGATGCTGTTGCACTTCACTCAACTATGACATTATTTATATTTCGTGTTCATTTACAAATATCCTACTTATATTATACTGTCATAATTACTGCAATGTCCTCCCTTTTTAGCCCCACATATGTAATAGGATTGCACTAGAACCTTCTGAAGTCTGGTCTAAACTACAAACTGAGTTACTATGCTGAGAACTCCTTACTAGAAGATTCTTTCTTCCTCCTTTTCCATGTGAGAACAATTTTGGACAATTACTACTGGTGCTTACCTTAAGGGCACGTTCCTAACTGAACAACACCCGGTGACATGGGACAGAACTTCTTAATACCTTAGCTATACCAAAAACCTATTTAGAGGACGTGCAGTGAGGATCCCAGTCAACCTCTGAAGAAATCTGTTTCCAGACATTGGTGGAGCTATAATATCATTCTATCCTCCCCGGGTGACATCTTTGTCACATGCTACAACGGTGAAGAGGGGCAATCCCAGATGATCCACCAAGTTAAGCTCAATGAGCTATGACCCATTTATATAATTAGTAGTCTGCAAAGGGGGGTTGGGGGGGGGGGCTTCATTCCACATTATTAAGCTTTCTAAATCTCTATACTGTCGGTCTCGGGGGAGCACTTTGTGTGTGCAGATCTTGTCCAAACCTCAAAGGTTTCTGTGTGTATGGCGCTTACAGACTCACAGGTCTCTTTTTATTGTATAGAGCTGCCAAAGCCGTCACATGAGCTCTTCATGTGTACAGAGATGTGAAAACCTTCACGGTTTCCCTCTTCAGGTGCAATAGATTTCAAAATTGCATAGGTCCTTTCTTTATGTGGAAGAGAGCTTTCTAACCCTCACAGGTTCCTCTTCTTCTGGTAACGAGCTTTCGGCAACCGTCGCAGGTCGTTTCTTTGTTTTATGGAGCTTTCAAAGCCTCACAGTTCTCTTCTTCATGTGTCAGACTTTCAAAGCCCTCACAGGTCTCTTCTTCAGGTAACATGATTTACAAACCTCACGGGTCTCTCTTTCTTCTTTATGTGTTGGAGCTTTCCAAACCTCACAGGTCTGTTCTTCAGGTGTCAGAGCTTGTCAAACCTCACGCTCTTTATGTAATCAATGTACTGTGTAATCGTAAATAATTGTTCTTTTCCAAAATTGTTGTTGTTAGATAAGCTATCAGGGGACTCAAATTGTTAACTATCTGAAAAAATGATATTTACTAATTGTTTTTTTTTTTTTTTTCCATTTTTTTTGCTTGCAAACGACAGACATTTGCACTTTAAATAAGAGATCATTTACCATTACATTAAGTCATTGACTCTCTAAAAACATTGCCATTACTAGTCTAACCCGAAACCCTTACTGCACTTCAAAACTGCAGCTGTTTTCTCGAAAAGTTAGAACTGAAACGTATTTAAATCAATTTATTGACTTTTTATTTCTTACAATTCTCTGAATGTAACTTGCATCTTTAGTTAAATCCTGCGCCTGCCTTCTTCAGTTAAATATTCATCACTTTATCACGGCTGTAAGAAAAGCCGACAATAGCGGTTGCTTTTACAGATGGGGCATTATCAGTGGTACTAGTAGCCATTCCTCTTTAAAAAGCTTGCAAGCTTTTACTTTAGCCTCTGCTATCGATTCTTTTCAAGCAAAGCACACAACTGGGCCGCGCTGCCAGGCAGAAAATAAAGGTGTTTTTGGTCTGCAAACTATTTGAGTGGCTCTTCGTGATACAGTTTTTTGGTGCATCGGCAAAACATTTTCTCTGAGTGAATGTTCATGTGAAAAGACCCCTCTTAATCAGCAACAGTATTGTTGTTACAAATGCAAGCCGTTAAAATTGTCCCCTCCGGGTGCTACCAAATGCAACAAGGGAACTTTCTCACGGGTTTTTAAACACCAGGTGCTGTTCTCTGCTGGGTTCCAGAGTTGGCCTTTTTTGTTTTGGTGCTAACTACATGGCCAAGAAACAGCAGAACAGGTGAAGTTACATCAAGGACAATGTGCAGGAATAACTGTTTGAAATGCAAAACTTTGTTCCAAATAAGTGTTTAACGTACATCTACAAACTGCAAAACATTTTTATTTTTACAGCCATATAAAGCATCAATACACATTCCCCCCCCCCCCACTTTTTTTTCTTTTCTGGGTCTGTTTGTATATGTAAAGCATGTGACGTTATAATTCTACCATTCTCCCCTACGCAGGCAATGTTGATGCTTCTGTCATAAATTGGCAAAATGGCCGCCTTCAACTGTGGTGCTGCATCTGTGTGAAATGCTGTCAGCTAATATGTAACATGATCTTAGTAAAATGTAACACATTGTTATTACAGCTTTCAGAGGACTAGACAGTCTGCTGTGGGAACACCGCAACGATCTTTTTTGTGAATACTTTATTAGCCAAAGGGCACGGCTTTAAAAATGTGGGTGTCAGAGACTGTTTCCAAGAGGAAGCGAATGACTTTAAATGGTTGCTGTAGCACCCAACAATGATCAGCACATTACAAAAAATCAAAAATGGCATTATGAGTTTATAAACAATGCAGCAGGTATTAATCTCATACTACAGACTACAGAACTGATTATTTTAAAAAAAACATGGTTTTTATGTGGTTTAGCTAGTTTCGGGTATTCAATGAATATAGCGGTGGTAAATTCAAACACACTTTCCCAGCACGCTCAAACCCCAACACCCACCACATCATATATATATATTTATATCAAAAGGAGTGCACTGAGCGTGGCACAATGTATACAACAAAAGACATGGAGCCCACTGCTACATCAATGACAAAACCTATATGGTAAAAGTTACAGTTTAAATACTTCAATAATAAAATAGTTAAACCTTTGGCCAAAGGCGTCATAAGCCTGCATAACAACGTTCAAGGTATAACCACATGGGCAGGTCCCTAACACTCACTTTGACCTTCCCTTTTACCTCTGTATGAGGGTAGAACAATCATAGTAGAAATCCGTTCATACAGCAAAATGAGAAAACCTTCCCAAGTTAAAAGGTGGGAGGGGTGGCTCTGGGAGAGGGGCCACCTCCATCCAAACAAACTGTTGCAGTTATAAATTGAACTTAACACACACATTCCCAGACGCTCAAACCCCAAACACCACAGTTGTTTGGAGTAGGTGACCCCTCCTCCAGACGTAACACGTCCAAAAAAAAAAAGAAAACCCGGGGACCCACCTTCTTAATGGGAGGGTATCTCATTTTGCTTCAGGACAGGCTACTATGGTTTTTTCCCCTCATACAGAGGTAAAAGGAAGGGTCAATTGACTGTGAAGCCTGGCATCCCAACGTCAAGTCCCCCCGTCAGACCAAATTAGCAGGTCCTATTTCGCTTTTGGCCAAAAGGGTTTAAAACTAAATAACCAGAATATTAGTATTGAATATTTAACTTTATCTTATGTAGTCCATCCGTTCCTCCCTTTCCCTCCCCCCCCCCTAATTGAGATTGGGGTGGGTAAGTGTATCTGACTACTTCTCAGTGTGGTGCGGTACCCCTGTTTGGCAACCAGGAGGAGCTGAGCTTCCTGCCATGGGGAACCTGGGTAAATGTTCTTACACACTCGGTGCAGCGCCTCCACTGATGAGGGATCCACCAACGGGGTGGGAGTGTGCCCTCACAGAAACCACATCACAGAGGAAATACAACCCCATGTGAATAACAGTATTTACTGAGCATGACTTAACTCCATAACACCTCTTTGCATAACATCAAAACAATATATCAATAACAGTGCATCAACTAATCAATACCATCCCCCGCACCCAATGTCCATCATCATATGCCCCTCATCTCTTGAGTGTACCAACATAAAGACCAGTGTGCGGTGAGGATAGCGCTTCCCTGTGTGGGGCCCGGTGGTGGCCTTAATGATACTACCTCCCTGACCAGCCTGGTCAGGAAATCCTTGGAACTCTGCAACAGCACATGATCCCACGGGTGCTGCGCTGCTCTCTGTCAGGAATGAGGCCTACAAACTGACTCACAGGAAAGGAAAGCTCCAGCCGAACTGATCCTTGAACACAGTCCTCTGAACACGCTGTCAGACAGCCATCCTCTTGCTCTCTATAGAGGGTGAATGAGTCCTTGTCCTAAGGGGCAAAGGGCAGAGGGGCAAAGGGCAGGGGGAGGGAGGGCAGGGGGAAGGGGGAGGGAGATCAGGGGGAAAAGGGCAGGGGGGAGTCAGGGACGCGTTAAAGAACCCATTCCCCTGTGTTTCCTCACCTTGCACATGGCCGCGCTTCTCTTCTTCCGGGTACCGGATGCCCTCCTCCTCCACCTCGGGCTCCTCAACGGTGTCCGTGACCCCCGGCGAGGCTGAGACACTCCGGTGAAGAGGTGCTGTGCCTTTCATGGGAGAGGCGGAGAGAGCCGGAG
Source organism: Ascaphus truei (assembly GCA_036426205.1). Classification (NCBI taxonomy): domain Eukaryota; kingdom Metazoa; phylum Chordata; class Amphibia; order Anura; family Ascaphidae; genus Ascaphus; species Ascaphus truei. The sequence goes on along the minus strand of WSYH01008001.1, from coordinate 363 downwards.
GAGCGCTCTCGGGGATGAGGAGCTGGGGGAGTGGCCTATGTGAAGTGAGCCGCTGAGAGCATGCTCTGTGTGGTTGGGGGGGGGGAGTGGGAGCAGTGTGTGTGATGGAGAGCACCGGGGAAGGGTGAGAGCCGGGGGGAGGGTAAGAGCCGTGGGAAGGGAGCGGTGTGTGTGAGGGAGAGCGCCGGGTGAGGGAGAGCGCCGGGTGAGGGAGATTGCCGGGTGAGGGAGAGCCAGGGGGATGGTGAGAGCCATGGGAAAGGAGCGGTGTGTGTGAGGAAGGGTGTGTGTGAGGGAGAGCGCCGAGTGAGGGAGAGCGCGGGGTGAGGGAGAGCGCCGGGGGGAGGGTGAGAGCCGGGGGGA
>WSYH01008000.1:0-30878 GCA_036426205.1 Ascaphus truei | reverse complement strand
TATATATATATATATATATATACTGCATTACAATTCATGAATTTCAGGGGACGGCTTCTCGGCTTCAAAGACAACAGCTCGCAAACGTCCCCATGAGTTTTTACACGGCATTGCAGTATTGCAAACAGCGGGAATAAAATGTTTAAATCACAGCCACGAAAATAACGCAATACATCCCGGGCGAAAACGACACAAAACCGCAGATAATCGGGATAATCTGAAATTCGCGGAGCTAGCCGAGTTAGATTAAAGTGTGTCACCACCGTTACATTTCACACACACAATAGTAACCAAACAGGGAAAAGACTTGTAGAAGACATGGAAAAATGCAATAAACATGTGAAAAACAACCCTTTCATAAACATTTATGTATATAGCTCCATAGGGATTTATATACATACATGGGCATGAAATGGACATTAAAAAATAAAATCAGACTTGTGATAAAAAAACTAAACAAAAAGTTACAACTTATATAAAAAACATGTCTTTACTTTAGTTACCATTAGATGACCAATGACCGACTTCCGGGGGAACCGCTATGTCTGCAACTAATCCAAAGACAGGAACCAGGAACCCATAAAATTATAAACCTTTGAAATCCAATGTGGTGTCTTCTTTCTTGTCTTTATAATCCATTCCGTCTGTGGTCTTCTTTTCTGTGTCTTCTTCACCGTCTTCGGGGTCTTCTGGCTTCTTCTTCTGTGACGCACATCCATCTTCTTCAGAGGGGAGGTTCTCTCCCTACGGCGTGAAGCTGGAAAATGAGACGACATAGTCTTTTATAGGCCTATGATGTCACATTTTCATCATGGCTCTAGTAGACCATGTGACAGATGCTTGGGGGAGAACGGATGTGACGTTATTGAAAGCCTGTCACATAGTACTAGAGCCAATTAGAGTTGGGATGGAGTTCCCATGCTCTGATTGGCTACCGTACCACGTGGGGACGGCCATGTTTCTTTCCATTACATCATCTTAAAGGCAATTGAAGCAAAGCCATTCTGATTGGCTGTGCTTTCATTGCCTTTAAATTACATCATCTTTTTTTTTTCTCGACCAAAACACATGGTTTTCACGGCCGTGGGAACCATGACGAAAATGTGACGTCATAGGCCTTTAAAAGCCTATGTCATCTCATTTGGAAGGCAGACGCTGAGGAGGAAGGACCTCCTACAGAAGAAAGAAGACCAGGGCATGGCCGAAGATGACAAGAAGACCCCGGAAGAAGATACAAGAAAGAAGAATACAGATGAAGATGGATTACAAATATAAGACCCCTGTATTGTCGTGTTTTATTATTTTATGGTTTATTATTTTTTGGTTTATTATTTTATGGGTTCGTGTGCGTGGATTGGTTCGAGAGTAAGCTGTTCAACGGGAGTCGGTGAGTGGGTCAAGTAATGGTTAGTGAACAAAAGAAATTTATTTTATTTAATTTGTTTGTTTTTTTTTTGTTTTGTACATGTGTTGTTTTTGGTATATTATTTCTTGTCCCTGTATGTATGTATGTATGTATGTATGTATGTATGTATGTATGTATGTAGGTAATATGATGTATGATAGATCGAAATATTATACATACAGGGTAAGAAATTATGTTGTTTTAAAAGCTTGTTTTGCGTGTGTTTAAAATGTTTTGCTTATGCTGCTATGTCATAAATGTGTGTGTGTAATGATTTAAAAATTAGATAGATTTAATTGGTTGTCTTGTATGGTGTACTTTAGGTCATGTGTGAGGCGTGCTTTTGATATGTATTCTTTTTGGTACTTATAGTGGTCTGATGGAACTTGTTCTATTTACGATTGAAAGGTTATGTTTAATTGTTTGGGATGGAATTTAAATTGTTTAGTGATTTAATTAATGAATGCTAATGACTTATGGTTACTTGATTGGTTTAACTAGTATACTGTTTGGATGTATTGGTATTTTGTTTGGAATATGTTTGTTACATTCATTGGCAGAGTGTTCATGGTGCAAGATTGTATGCATCATGTATACATGTAAATGCAATGTTTTGAGTGGCATTTGGATTTTGATTGGCATTTTAGGATATTGAATGGAAAATGATATTGGATTTTTGTTAGGAAATAGATTATTGTTCTGGTGTCTGTGAGGAGAAGTGGGTATTTGTAATAGAGCATGTTTTTCATTAACCCTTCTACATTTATTTGTATATGGTTATCATTGTGTGTGTTGTGTGTGTGTGATTATAGTATATATATATATATATCATATATATATATAATATAGCTATATATAGAGATTATATACTATAATAATATGGAAAAAAAAAAAACAGAAAAGACAAAAAAAAAGAAAGAAAAGAAAAGAAACATGTGACACTAGTGCATTAAAGTATAACAAATAGTTTATAGAACAATAAAAACAGTCAAATGCCCACTCACAAAAGTACAGGGTTTAAAAGCAGGTATGAGATAGGCTCTCATAAGCCAGTACTGCTGTCTGGTATCAGCAATGGAGTCCTCTCCTGTCTGCTCTCCGCATGGTCTGAGCAACCGGAAATGACGTCCCTCCGGTCGGGTGCACCACACAGGAAATCCCTCCGGGAACTAGCACCTCCAGTTTCTTGCTTCTGGTCAGTGAGACATCAGGGGAAGAGGATTCCCCTTTGAAACGGGCTGCCATATATCTGGATGCTTTGTTGTGGAACAGGACTTTGTGTTTTCTGAGGTTTTTGAGGTATTTCATTCATTTTGATATATTTTTTATTACAATTTTTACATTTTTTATTATATACTTTTTATATGTTATGGTTATTTAGTATTATTTTTAAATATTAAAATATTAGGTCTTTGTAATTGAACATTTTAAATACGTTATAGAACCTATTACCCTTGGTTAATACTGGTTTGGATTTAATTTACCCACATATGCCACCCCATTGGATGCTTTCATAGTTGTTTTTCATTAATCACAGTTTTGTATAGGCTGTATTAGAGGCGCTACTTCGTTCTTTTTGTTTTGTTTGATATATATATATAGATATATATCTATATCTATATATATATTTATATCTATATTTTTATATATATATCTATATCTATATATTTATATGTATGTGTATATATATATAGTTGGATGATGAAGCCACTGTACAAATGAATGGGTGAAGGTTATGTATCGGGCCAGGGTGGCTTAACCCCTTAATTACCTTTGCGGTTATTATCCGATAAGGTGATTAAGGGGTTAATTGATATCTGAATGTAATTGCAATGTATTTGCTATATTGGCTATGTATTTTGTGGGCAACGAAAGACAAGGATGTTGCTGGCGACGGGGGCTTCTTATTGATGAGGTCAGTAGTACTTTATTTATTTTAATATGCTAGTTAATGTGTTTAATAATGGGCAAATAATCTATTATCCCTATCTGGATAATAGTTATTTTGCACATTATTGTACTGTAGGTGTTGGGGGGGGGGGGGGGTGTATGTATTGAATGTATAGGCCAGGTTTATTTATTTTACCTTCAGGGTTTGTTCCTTGGTTCTGCGTGAGACCTCTGGAGACCACCTGAGGTATCCTCGGGTATCTCACGGGTACCAGGCTGCGTGGTCCACGAGTGACACCTGAGGGGAAGAACCAGTGGCCTCACATCTGTGGGGGCACCGCGGATCCGTAATCTGTGGGGAAGAGCCGGTGGCCTCACATCCATGGGGGCACCGCGGACCCGTAGTGTACGGGGAAGAACCGGGGGTCCCACATCCGTGGGGGCACCTCGGACCTGTAGTGAGCACCCGTGAGTCCCCAGACCCCCGTGAGTACCACCTGAGGCCCCTCAGACACCTGTGGGTCTGACCCGGGGCTCCCAGACATCCGCGGGCCTACTGTGGGGACCCAATTGTGGCCCACGGTGACCCGCGGAGACCACCTGGGGGCCATGGCGCTTGGCGGGACCCACCAACAGGCCTCCATAACCTGTATGAAACAAGTTGCTGGTACCCTGTAGGTCTGTCAGGTGACTGTCAGGCCCGCCGGGGACTCGCGTGGGCCTGGGGTATGAACCCTGTATATAAAAGGATAAATCATATATTTATGGGGGGGCACGGGGGGTGGGTTATGTATTTAATAAATATAATGATGTTTATTGTGGGGCAGTGTATTGTTTTAATTATGGGTACTGGGGGTGGGGGAAGGGGGTATTGGCCCCAAGGGTATGTTGTTAGGCCTCCCTTGTGGGTAGTGGGTGAGGGTGATTAGGCCTCAAGGGGTTGGGGGTTAGTGGGGGAGGGTATGTAGGCCTCCCGAGTGGTGGGTGAGGGTGGGTTAACCCCTTAATGACTGTAGAGTTTAATAACCGCTATGGTGATTAAGGGGTTAGGGGACATTACATTGGATGTTTTTATTCTTGTTTCTGTTTTGCAGCAGTGGAGGGGGCATGGGCAGGATGAAGATGAGGATGGCCTTCATCATGGCAGCCGGACATGGGTGAGTGCTATATGTATTTAATGTATTTATTGTTCTTTATGTATTTTAAATGGACAAATGCACTATTATCCATTTGTGGATAATAGTAATTGTGCCCATTACTGTATTGTATGTTGTGTATTGCAATGTTTATTGGGGGCAATTGTCTCCAATAAACATGCTATTATGCCTTAACCCCTTCATTGCCTTTAGCGGCTATCCGCTGTGGTAATGAAGCAGCAGTAATGTATTTTAATAATAGTGTGCGGGAGCAGGGGGTCCCCTGAGCTGAACCGCATTGATTTGTGGCTCAGGGACCCCCTGATCACTGTACAATATTATTAAAAATACATTCATGCTGCTTCGTTGCCATAGCACATAGCCTCAAAGGTAAGGAATGAGTGTTTATTGATATGTGTGTTTTATTCATACTGTAGATGTGCAGAGGGTCTCCGGAGCTGAACCGCTTTGGTTTTAGGTCCGGGGACCCCCTGCTCCCCGAGATACAGGCCACTTTATGGGGTGCCGGTATCCCTCTGCTTTGTTTACATTCCGCGGTCACGTGATCGGGACAATTAAATGCAGAGGGATACCGGCAGCTCATAAAGGGGCCTGTATCTCGGGAAGCAAGGGGTCCCCGGACCTAAAACCAACGTGATTCAGCTCCGGAGACTCCCTGCACATGTACACTATGAATAAAATTTTATTTGAAATAATTTTTAATGTGCCGATGTTTGCGCAGAGAGAGCGGTGGATCTCTCTCTGCCGCAGACACATCTCGGCAGGGGACAGCTTCTTGGCAGCTTCTCACCAGGCAGCCTGTCTCGCCACAGGTTACTCGCCATTTTTTCAAATGGTGGTGCACATTCATTCGCCAGGGATTAGGCCCATCCTGCATACAGCGAGGTTAACACGCCAAAAACATGGCGAATTCAAACACTGGTGAATGCAATTTTCCGATGCTTTCTGCATAGGCCCCTGTGTCGTTCAGCAGGATGTATACAGGTGAAGGTGAACTCTTGCGTTCTTCTTAAGGATCTCTTCTTTCTACCCCCTTTGTATCTAAAGCTCTTTCCCGCCTTAAACCTTTTTCACTAACTGCCCCGCACCTCTGGAATGCCCTTCCCCTCAGTACCCGACTAGCACCCTCTCTATCCACCTTTAAGACTCACCTTAAGACACATCTGCTTAAAGAAGCATATGAGTAGCACTGGATAATCATGGACACCTGACACATAAAGCTTGGCCCCCTGCAGACGCACTTACTAGAATTCCCTCCTACTGTCTCTGTACGTTCTCCCTACCTACCAATTAGACTGTAAGCTCCTCGGAGCAGGGACTCCTCTTCCTTAATGTTACTTTTACAGTATGTCTGAAGCTCTTATTCCCATGATCTGTTATTTATATTATTTGTTATTTATATGATATGTATTACTACTGTGAAGCGCTATGTACATTTATGGCGCTATATAAATAAAGACATGCAATACAATACAATACATATAAGGTGCAAGATAATAAAGAGTGCTCACTGTTCTTAAAGTGAATTTTAAGTTGTGAAAAACAACAAAGTGAATAAAATATATATGTGATAAATGTGAATACAAATCGATAAAAAGTTGGAACTCCCTGCTCCAACCCTCTGGTAGGGCCTGTCTCCACGGGTCCAAAAATGTCAGAATATGTTCTCACAGTCCAGGGGAAGCATGAAAAAAAAAGGAGAATCGACACAACCAACTCTACAGAAGTAATTAAAAACAGATATTTAGCTTGGCATGACAGTATACAGTATGTACATTGTAATTTATTTTCAAACTGCCTATGTTTCATCTACAATATTTCTAAACTATTTTTGGTTAATAATTGGAATTACTGTAAAACAATATTATGCCTAGATAGCACTGTTGCAGGTGAAAATTATTGCCATCTGAATATATCTCTTGTACACTTTTGTTGAACCTGGTCGTGGGGTATTCCCACACAACCTGTCCATTTAACCATTTTCATATTTTATATCCACATGTTACTCTTTTGAATGAAGTTCTTTGTATGGATAGTCTTTTGTTAGGAATCTTGCTAGCTTGATTCAGAAAAGGCTCTTAAAAACATTGGATTCAAAGTTTTTATGAGAATCGATAATTCCTTTCTTGTTTAAAGAAAAAACAGTTGTGACTGCTCAAATGCTACGTCCTGAAGCACACTGACCTAGACAATCACTTTGTTTTGGGAGCTGTAAAGTCACTCCAATGATTTTTCTGCAGGAAATGTATCAATACATTATTTTCGACTTCATGCTGCTATTCTCAAGTACATTACTAATCACTTTTGTCACAGGCACTACTTATCCGTCTTGTTTCCTCAAGAGAGGGACGAAATAAGGCAGGCTTTCAATTTTGGAAGAGTAATGGTAAGACTGCAAAGTTATTAACCTCATCACTGCCAGCCAAATGTTATCTTCAGTATTGAGTACATTTCACACACAAGCCAAGCACTTTCTTACAATTTAACTCGGACATTCATGCAGAAAATGTAGCCATTATATTATTACAATAGACGTCCACTTAGTTAGCTCTGGTATGAGTCAAAAGTGTTATAAACAAGAGTTTTAGATTTGAAGGAATTTAATACAAAAACAAAACCTATAACTTGGTTACATTAAGTGAGTTAAAACAGTTAGTTATGAAGAAGTATAAATGCAAGTTAAGTCAATAAAAAGAATACGGTTTCTAGGATTTCGACGGGGCCTTCGTTTTCTGAAATATGATCAACATTTGAAATTATAAAGAAAAAAAAACAAACTGTCTAGATTACGGCAAGAATATACATTTCCATTCTTACAGATTGAAATAAGGTGGTCATTGATTGGCAGTTTTGTCCGTATTTTTGTATTGCTGGTTTTAACAAAGGGATATTAAATGTGATGTTGTATTATTCTGGGTTGAGTAATTGGGATTGGAGAAGTGATAACAAAAAAAAAATTTAAAGCTAGTGTATGTTTGGAAATATATTGTTAGTCTAATAAATTGTATACTTACTCTGACCTGCCTGTAAACTTTCCATTTTCAACAGAGTATCTGGTGAGTATTTTCAGATGGTACTGAGTATCTGTATGGCAGGCTCTCCGACGGATTAATCGTTACATTGAAATTCAGCCAAAGGAAGATAGATGCACACATGTTCAAGTGAAAATGGGCCCATAGACCATTTATTGAATATTAAAAATATTGAAAAAGCAAAGCTTTGCCTATCATCTCCTTATGGTTTGCTACGTTTGTATCACAGATTTTACATTATATGTATATATATATATATTTTCTCAATAAATATATTCTACCAGGAAAAATAGATTTGCCTGGATACATCAAGCTCAGAAATACAAGGGAAAAGGGGGAGCACAGGTTGAGGGATGATGGGGATAATGAATATACTGTGATTAGGTTTTGAGGACAAATATTCCCGAATTAATAAAAGTGAGGATGGTGGAGTGTGAAATAACATAAACACTTACATGGCCTTGTGTTAATGCTGTCACATCAAGGTTTCTTTACTTTCCTCTTTTTCTTCTGTATCTTCCTGGTGTAGAATTTCTTCTCCTTTAATCCAGATAATCGCCTCTTCAATCTCCCAGCGAATCTCAATTGCAGTGTCGTCCTCGGAACAAATGGATAAGAGTGAAAACAAAAGTTGCGGGACAATTCAAATAAAATATGACAAAGCCTAATTCCAATAGTTAAGGGAAATATATGCAGAAAAACTGCAAACACTCACACGGACAAGTGTGAGTGTAATCCTGAGGGAGGTGTCTTTATCCTCTTCACATAAGAGAGCTCTCATAAAAAGCCCCTTATGTTCTAAGATAATGGAAATACATGGTTAATAAGGATAGGGAATATAACAAAAATACTCAAACGGCCATGTGTGAGCTCACACTGATGTTGGTATCTTTTTATTCCTTCTTGAAGATCCAGTCCTAACTTCAAGGCAAATTGGGATCACTCTCCGTGTCTTGGTGACAAAATGACTCTAAGATAGAGTATGCTACCGTGATCTTTATTAAAATGAATCAATGAAATAACAGTCTAAAAAGCGCTTAGTCTGAACGACATAAGAGCCAAAAAATAAATAAAATAACAGCCAGTCTTTAGGAAGTTCACGCAGGGCGCAAGGTGCGCAGCTAACTCTGCCCGCATCCGGGTGTTGTGCTGGGCTCCTACGTCCTGCTCCTGCGGTGGCCGGCCTAGTTCAAAATGCTTAAGGGTTTCAAGCTACGCGTTTTGCCCTTTCTTGGGCTTCCTCAGGCTCTGTAGATGGGCATGGTAAGGCTCATAACAATATATAGCCTACTACCATCCAATCCGATTCTCCCCCTACGCATACTCCCTTTAATCTTCAATTTGGAGCTAATCATTTGTGTACTGCACCGACACACTTTATTCGAGCAAATACCCGGTATGTACCTGGCAGATACCTGGAATGCGCCGCTCCTCACCTCTGACAAGCCCCGTTGCATTTGCCTTCCCAGCCTGGGTTCATGCCTGGCTGATGGGCGGCTGATCTGTTAAATGATAATGATTAGGATTTAATAGGCTGCAATGCTTCGCGTGTCTACCAGATGGCATAAATTCATGAATTGTAATGCAGTATATATATATGTACTGTGCAGTATTGCAGCCAACGGGAATAAAATGCTTCAATCCCTGCCGGAAAATAACTCAATGCACTCGGGCAGAAAACAGTCACAAACCTCAATACACCCGGGTATACCCGAATTCGTGGGACTAGCCGAGCTCGAATAAAGTGTGTCGCCAGTGTATACACGTTCTAAATGATTAATAAAAAGCCATTAAAAGGCTCTGAAAGATAAACTCGCGATTTTGGCCATACAATATAATCAAACAAAGTCGTAATAAACATGTGATAAAAGTGACAATTGATGAAATAATTAAATATATAAATAAATGAAACTCAGTATAAGGATCTGAGTTTACAATGTGCTGAATCGTGTTATAAAGATACATATAATCTAAAGTGAAATATGATAGCTAAATTTATATAAAGATACATTTTAATATTAGTGCAAAAAACTAAATACAAGTGTAATAGTGGTTAATATTCAAAGTTCATATGGCTAATTTAAGTCAAAAGATCATTTAAGATTACATATCCCTTAGTGACATTCTAAAAACATATAAGATCAGTTATTACAATTTTATACAAGTAGCTCAAATATGTGAAATCATATAAATTTTGATTTCACAGTATAAAATTAGATCACAAAAGTACAATCATGTATTTTNACAAAAAACATAAAACATATGAAATATAATATGTTTTGCTATTTTTTTCTAATATGGAACCGTAGTAAAGACTTGCTTAGACAACAATTTCATACATGTGTGTATAGAGACCCTATTACATATTTGAATGGTCGATGTCACTCTGAAAAAATCATAAAAGATAATGTCAATATAATGACAAAAGATAATGATAGTAAATAATGATGATACAAATAAAAATTATTAAAATTTAATAAAAGGAGATAAACCTGTTAAGGGACTAATTTTCACGATGACATCGACCATCAAATATGTAATATGGGTCTCTAACAACATGTATGAAATTGTTGTCTAAGCAAGTCTTTACTAGGGTTCCATACTATTTTTTTTAGCATACATATTATATTTCTATGTTTTATGTTTTTAAAATACATGATTGTACTTTTGTGATCTAATTTATACTGTGAAATCCAAATGTATATGATTTCACATATTTGAGCTAAAAAACCTAACAAAAAAAACGTGTACGAATGGCTCTATGTTAATCACAGGATCATTGGTTCTAATGTTTGATCCTCAATTTGCCACGAAACCCTCCATCCTCTGTTATTGAAAAGTCTTCGTCTGTAAGTATTTATTTCTTCTATATCTTATATTTTCTTCTTTAAAGATGTCATCTATCTTCTTCTTAAATCACCAGCCAAGGATGTGGCATCTTCTATAACTCCTGTGTTCTTTGAGAGCCTTTAAAGTTGCCTGGGCCACAGCAGAACACGTCACATGGTCATGAACTAATATGTTGGTTTATGTACAATGTGTTCCGCTCTTTAGGATGCCATTATTGTGTTATCCTTGTTTGGCAAAGATCTATGATGTATCTATAAAGGAGTGAATCCAATGGAATTCAAACCATCTGTTGGAATTTCAATGTGGTAATCTCCGTCTAAAATACATTTCTAATGTGGTGTATCTACATATACTCTAAATGTGCTTATAAATGCTCTCTACAACTCCATAATATCTCCATTAAAACTCTCAATACGCTCAGGAAGCAAAGTAAGCAGAATTGCTACACTGTGGCAAACAGAGAAAAAATATGAATCAATTAAAGTAATAAAAAGTCAATATGGGGCACAGAAAAACACATATCACAATGTAACAGTGCATGAAGAGAAATACAAGATGTTCTACATTTATGCCTGGGTCTTCCCCAGTCTTGAGGTTCTATGAATGCCTTTACCTGGACATAGAGGGGGCATCTTAAAGCCTGAAAGAATACCAAATGTTCAACAGACAACTTTTGATGTATGTTTTTAGGACCACATATGGGCATTTTTATGACTGTAGTCTATACTTAAATATCCAAATCAAAAATGGTTGTGGCAAACTCAAAGAAAAACAAACATAAAAAAAATATAGAAAACAAAACATAAAAAAAATTAGAACCAAAAAGTGAAAATGACCTTACTAACAACACTGAAGATGTCATGTTGAACTATTAACTTTCAAAATACCTTCTTACCAGCAGCCAGGTCTCTGATGAACTATCTGTATTTTTTCTTGGATTTTCAGTTTAATAGGTTATGGTACATTTAAGCGAGTTCAATATAAAAAAGAGACACTTATTTAACACATAAATAGGAGATGTGAAAATGTTCCGTTGTCACAGCAAACAGATATTCTCTCAATTCTTAACAAATGTCTTCTGATGTCCTCCATTTATTCAGGATACAGGAACAAACCATCTACTTTCTTGAACACTTAGGGTATTATTCTTTGGAATGTTCACAAGATGGGAAGTAAATGCGTGAAAAAAAGGTATTCTCTATTACAGTACAAATCACATTTTCTAAACGCTTCTATAAAATTTGACAAACGCCTGATTGTAACTTGATTTAGATGCAAAATGACCTGAAGGTAGTTCTAAATCCCTCCAAAGCCTGAAATAATAGAGCATGTGGGGGTGGTGGTGGTTGGTGGAGGAGGAGCAGCACATGTAAAGATCTCCAAACAAATGCTTAAAAAAAGTATTTATTTTTTTATTTCTAATCTAATTTGATATATTTTGATGTGGAATAATTAAAGGATATTGTATGTGGTTATAGGGCGTTTGGGGTTATTTTGATGGTTTATTCAATCTTGTTTTCCCCAAGAGGCTGCAGTGATTCAACCAGCACAGCCTAACTCTCACTGGGTGTAATTGCAGCTTAATTCCCTTTCCCCTCCTTCATCACTGGTTGTTTTATTTTCTTTTTGACTCATTTAATTTGAGTATTTCTTTATTTGATTTGGGAGCTTATTTAAAAAAAGGAGTGCTGGGTACAAACTACCTTGCTGGGGAGAGAAGAAATAACAAGGGATGAAAAAAGAGACCTACAGATTTTTTTAAACTGCCTGTTTTCCTCACTGCAGAGGACGTTAATTAGCTCTTAAAGAGACAGGTCCTCTTTGACCCTCTCTCCCGGCTACTCCTCCTCCCCAGATATAAAGGCATATATTATACTAAGGTGAGGAGGATAGTGAGGTACAGGTGTCTGCACCCGGGCCCTAACCTCCAAACCACTGCTTCATGAGCAGCAACCATGGCCACCGCCCTAGCGTTGTGCATCATGGGCACAGGGGGCAGCTGTAGGCACTGGCCCACGCAACAACAATGCTCGGAGCTCCCCCAACCTAAGCGAGAAAGCATGGGGTGAGGTGTTATATCGCTAGCCAGAGCATTGAGGCTTATGTGAAGGCTCGGGCTAAACTAGTGTGCCCCTCGCAGTGGTGGCAGTCATAAAGATGTGTGGAGGTGAAGGGTTTCTTTATCCGTACATGACTGCCACCCATGCTCTGGTGAAAAGGGGTATTACTGTAGGGGGGACCTACATCCCCATTGAACCCCTGGAAGTTATGTGTGTCCAGGGAGACAGGTTTACAACACTTTTTATAACTGGGATCATTGATTGAGCAAAACAAGATGGTAAAATAAATGGTAAATTATTCTTTAAAAGACAGACACACAAAAGTACACAATTCAAGATTAACACACTTACTGGGGATGGGACAAACTAATAAATCCATTTCCGGAAGAAATTCCTTCAGATCACTTTTTAGAGCACTTCCAATACACGGTAGTTACTCACAAAAAGTTCCTGGACGTGTTTAATCGCTGCTGTTTGTGTGGTGCTGGAATCTGCGCTCCCCCTGGCTGCCAGTCCTCTTAAGTTTCAGCCCTCATACACAACTGGCCAGTTATCATAGTGTGGGAATTCTCCTGCCAGCCAATCACAATTGCCAGTTTTATAAAGCAGGGCAAGGCATCTTTCTCAGGAAGCAAGGTGGCATGGGTTAACCTAGAACCTCTGTTTCTTTGCATACTGAGCCCATCGTCTGCTCAGGTCCCCAGAGTCCGGATTTTGGCAAATGGTTACGGACAGCCTTGTGTAAAGCAGGATGAGAGTACTCAAGTATAACTGCAGTTCCCCTCCTGTTCTAAACACCAGTGGCATCCTAAACCTTTCAAGTAAGGACTCGGACATACACAGCGGCACCAAGCTTGGACGCAGCTGGGTTTTTCGGAATCCATCACTTAGAAAGCCTCAGTTCATATACAGGTTATCAATATATTACACATTAAACTATAACCATTTCAATAAAATATATTGAGTCACGTTTCTGTGCTGAAAGTATTGGTTCCTATTTCTGGTGTCAGGAATGGAGTGAGTGATATTCACACAATCACGAGCCTCCTTTCTGGCACACGAGAAAATAACTTTAAACAATTAGACACTTAAAAAACTGATCAGCTTTATAACTTAGCTCGAGCACCTTCTTGAACCCTGCTCTAGGCTCGGGATACCTGGGCATGTATGTGTGGTACCTGTGCTATTACTGGGAACCCCTGCCTATAATAAAGACTCTGTGTATACTGTACCTGCAGTTATTTAACCTCATGCCATTTAAGTCTCGGAAGTGCTTCAGCAAGGATCTGGCGTGAGTCGTAAGAACGTTTCCAGGGTCCAAGGTTGGTGGAGTAATGCGTTAGCGTATCCGAAGGTATCACTCAACTCGGATACAACTGTTGGGGGGTGTCCCATTAATCTGGAACCCCGTACATGGACACATTTGCAAAGATTTTCTTGCCAATCACCTGAAACTACAGCCTAGAATCTCCTGATCCAGTAAGGCAAAAATCACATAATTCTTTAATGTTGCAAAATCAGATCCAGAGAGCAACGAGTATTCTAACAATTGCCTTAAACCTGCTTAAACTAGCCAGGTACATGTGGGTACATTTCGTGACATTCTGCAGAGGCTATGGCCCATCAGATTAAACAAAACAGAGCACACCGCTCACTCAATTATTTGTGTGATATTATATTCATATAAAAATGGGTGCTACCTATGTACTGAAGTTAATTGGGTTTAACACATAATGACTAAGCTGAACTAGGCTGACTAGTCAAATCGTCCATCAGAAAGTAATTAATGGTGCACGCCACACTAATTGTTTCTTTTTTTAGATGAATACATTGTAGTGAAAAAAACGTGATGAAGTGAAAAAATATAAAACTCAATAAAATATACACGTGGTGCCAAGATTAATAGCTGCTGCCTATAGTTAACCACCATTGACAATGGTATGTGAGCAAACATAAGACAAGTTGCCTATATCATTCTAGCATAATAATTGCCAAATTTGCTACAATGTAGAGGGCATGATCATGAATGTAATAAACCTCAATTGCAACAATGCAACATAACACTTATTGCTTATCTCATGTACACATAGAGTTAATGACAACATATGGATCATATAGTTCATAATGGGTTCACTGCATCTCAAATGATGGAGTTACATAGACAGTATTGTATGCTGTTTTAATGCAAACAACATATGGTATATAAATTGTGATTCTCAATCAGTAATTAACAGGACAACTTACTGACATGTAACATTGACAACGAACCAGTATAACCAAACAAAATATTAGTTGGAGCTCTTGCAAGTGAGTTGAGATGCTGTACAAGGATATACTGTATGTACAAAAAGTCCCTCACAATGATGCTACAACACAAGGATTACAGTTTAGTACCAGTGCTGTGGATCCCTTACCTAGCTAAACTCAATATGAGAAAGCTGCTTTGCAAGGGCGCGCAGGTCCAACATCACTGCCAAGGTTTACTTTGGACGCACTCACTCTGGTGACAGCAATGAATCATAATGGTACCTATAGAGACGTGTTCCACATGTGGTGTTAGTTAAATTACTTAGCTGATTGTAGCTTCAGATTTCACAGTATAAAATTAGATCACAAAAGTACAATCATGTATTTTAAAAAACATAAAACATATGAAATATAATATGTAAAGATGCTTCAATCCCTGCCGGAAAATAAAATCAATGCACTGGGCAGAAACAGTCACAACCCTCAATACACCGGGTATCACGACCATTCGTGGGACTAGCCCAGAGCCGAATCGTAAAGTGTGTCGCCAGTGTATACACGTTCTAAATATTAATAAAAAGCCATTAAAGGCTCTGAAAGATAAACTCGCGATTTTGGCCATACAATATAATCAAACAAAGTCGTAATAAACATGTGATAAAAGTGACAATTGATGAAATAATTAAATATATAAATAAATGAAACTCAGTATAGGATCGAGTTTACAATGTGAATCGTGTTATTAAAGATACATATAATCTAAGTGAAATATGATAGCCTAATTTATATATAAGATACATTTTTATATTAGTGCAAAAAACTAAATACAAGTGTAATAGTGGTTAATATTCAAAGTTCATATGGCTAATTTAAGGCAAAAGATCATTAAGATTACATATCCCTTAGTGACATTCTAAAAACATATAAGATCAGTTATTACAATTTTATACAAGTGAGCAAATATGTGAAATCATATAAATTTTGATTTCACAGTATAAAATTAGATCACAAAAAGTACAATCATGTATTTTAAAAAACATAAAACATATGAAATATAATATGTTTTGCTATTTTTTCTAATATGGAACCGTAGTAAAGACTTGCTTAGACAACAATTTCATACATGTGTGTATAGAGACCCATATTACATATTTGAATGGTCGATGTCATCTGAAAAAATCATAAAAGATAAATGTCAATATAATGACAAAAGATAATGATAGTAAATAATGATGATACAAAATAAAAATTATTAAAATTTAATAAAAGGATGATAAACCTGTTATGGGACTAATTTTTCAGATGACATCGACCATTCAAATATGTAATATGGGTCTCTATACACACATGTATGAAATTGTTGTCTAAGCAAGTCTTTACTAGGGTTCCATACTATTTTTTTTTAGCAATACATATTATATTTCATATGTTTTATGTTTTTTAAAATACATGATTGTACTTTTGTGATCTAATTTTATACTGTGAAATCCAAATTTATATGATTTCACATATTTGAGCTAAAAACCATAACAAAAAAACTGTACGAATGGCCTATTTGTAATCCACAGGCATCATTGGTTCTAATGTTTGATCCTCAATTTGCCACGAACCCCTCCATCCTCTGTTTATTGAAAAGTCTTCGTCTGTAAGTATTTATTTTCTTCTATCATCTTATATTTTCTTCTTTAAAGATGTCATCTATCTTCTTCTTAAATCACCAGCCACTGGATGTGGCATCTTCTATAACTTCCTGTGTTCTTTGAGAGCCTTTTATAGTTGCCTGGGCCACAGCAGAACACGTCACATGGTTCATGAACTAATCATGTTGGTTTATGTACAATGTGATTCTCGCTCTTTAGGATGCCATTATTGATGTTATCCTTGTTTGGCAAAATCTATGATGTATCTTAAAAGGAGTGAATCCAATGGAAATTCAAACCATCTGTTGGAATTTCAATGTGGTAATCTCCCGTTAAAATTACATTTCTAATGGTGGTTTATCTACAGTATACTCTAAATTGCTTCTATAACTGCTCTCTACAACTCCATAATATCTCCATTAAAAACTCTCCAATACGCTCAGTGAAGCAAAGTAAGCAGAATTGCATACACTGTGGCAAACAGAGAAAAAATATGAATCAATTAAAGTAATAAAAATGTCAATATGGGGCACAGAAAACACATATCACAATGTAACAGTGCATGAAGAGAAATACAAGAATGTTCTACATTTATGCCTGGGTCTTCCCCCAGTCTTGAGTTTCTATGAATGCCTTTACCTGGACACTGAGGGGGCATCTTTAAAGCCTGAAAGAATACCAATAGTTCAACAGACAACTTTTGAATGTATGTTTTTAGGACCACATATGGGCATTTTTATGACTGTAGTCTAATACTCTAAATATCCAAATCTAAAATTGTGTTTTGGCAAAACCAAAATATGAAAACCAAAACAATAAAAAAAAATTAGAACCAAAACACAAGTGAAAGTGCCTTACTAACAACACTTGAAGATGTCATTGTTGAAACCTCATTAACTTTCAAAATAACCTTCTTACCAGCAGCCAGGTCTCTGATGAACTTATCTGTATTTTTTCTTGGATTTTCAGTTTAATAGGTTATGGTTACATTTAAGCGAGTTCAATATAAAAAAGATGACACTTATTTAAACAACATAAAAATAGGAGATGTGAAAATGTTCCCTGTGTCACAGCAAACAGATATTTCTATCAATTCTTAACAAATGTCTTCTGATGTCCTCCATTTATTCAGGATTACAGGAACAAACCATCTACTTTTCTTGAACACTTAGGGTATTATTCTTTGGAATGTTCACAAGATGTGGAAGTAAATGCGTGAAAAAACGGTATTCTCTATTACAGTACAAATCACATTTTCTAAACCGCTTCTATAAAATTTGACAAACGCCTGATTTGTACTTGATTTAGATGCAAAATGACCTGAAGGTAGTTCTAAATCCCTCCAAAGCCTGAAATAGAGCATGTGGTGGTGGTGGTGGTGGTGGAGGAGGAGCAGCACATGTAAAGATCTCCCAAACAAATGCTTAAAAAAAGTATTTATTTTTTTTATTTTCTAATCTAATTTGATATATTTTGATGTGGGAATAATTAAAGGATATTGTATGTGGTTTATAGGGCGTTTGGGGTTTATTTTGATGGTTTCAAATCATTTATGTTTTCCCCCAGAGGCTGCAGTGATTCAACCCAGCACAGCCTAACTCTCACTGGGCTGGTAATTGCAGCCTTAATTCCCTTTCCCCTCCTTCATCACTGGTTGTTTTATTTTCTTTTTGACTCATTTAATTTTGAGTTATTTCTTTATTTGATTTGGGAGCTCTATTTAAAAAAAGGAGTGCTGGGTACAACTACCTTGCTGGGGAGAGAAGAAATAACAAGGGATGAAAAAAGAGACCTACAGATTTTTTTAAACTGCCTGTTTTCCTCACTGCAGAGGCAGTTAATTAGCTCTTAAAGAGACAGGTCCTCTTTGCACCTCTCTCCCCAGGTACTACCTCCTCCCCAGATATAAAGGCATAATATTATATCTAAGGTGAGGAGGGATAGTGAGGTACAGGTGTCTGCACCTGGGCCCCTAACCTCCAAACCCACTTGCTTCATGAGCAGCAACCATGGCCACCGCCCTAAGCTTGTGCATCATGGGCACAGGGGGCAGCTGTAGGCACTGGCCCCAGCAACAACAATGCTCTGGAGCTCCACCAAACCTAAGCAGAAAGCATGGGGTGAGGTGTCCTATATCCGCTAGCCAGAGCATTGAGGCTTATGTGAAGGCTGCGGCTAAACTAGTGTGCCCCTCTGCAGTGGTGGCAGTCATAAAGATGTGTGGGAAGGGTGTATTCTTTATCCGTACATTGACTGCCACCCATGCTCTGGTGAAAAGGGGTATTACTGTAGGGGGGACCTACATCCCCATTGAACCCCTGGAAGTTATGTGTGTCAGGGGAGACAGGTTCTACAACACCTTTTTATAACTGGGATCATTTGATTGAGCAAAACAAGATGGTAAAATAAATGGTAAATTATTTCTTATAAAAGACAGACACACAAAGTTACACAATTCAAGATTAACACACTTACTGGGGATGGGACAAACTAATAAATCCATTTCCGGAAGTAAATTCCTTCAGATCACTTTTTAGAGCACTTCCCAATCACCGGTAGTTACTCACAAAAAGTCCTGGACGTCTGTTACTTCGCTGCTGTTTGTGTGGTGCTTGGAATCTGCGCTCCCCCTTGGCTGCCAGTCCTCTTAAGCTTTCAGGCCCTCATACACAACCTGGCCAGCTTATCATAGTGTGGGAATTCTCCTGCCAGCCAATCACCAATTTGCCAGTTTTATAAAGCAGGGCAGGCATCTTTTCTCAGGAAGCAAGGTGGCATGGGTTAACCTAGAACCTCTGTCTCTTTGCATACTGAGCCCATCGTCTGCTCAGGCTCCACAGAGTCCGGATTTTGGCAAATGGTTATCGGACAGCCTTGTGTAAAGCCAGGATGCGAGTACTCAAGTATAACTGCAGTTCCCCTCCTGTTCTAACACCGTGGCATCCCTAAACCTTTCAAGTAAGGACTCCGGACATACACAGAGGCACCAAGCTTGGACGCCAGCTGGGTTTTCCGGAATCCATCACTTAGAAAGCCCTCAGTTCATATACAGGTTATCAATATATATACACATTAAACTATACCCATTTCATAAAATATATTGAGTCACGTTTTCTGTGCTGAAAGTTATTGGTTCCTATTCTGGTGTCAGGAATGGAGTGAGTGTATATTCCCTACAATCACGAGCCTCCTTTCTGGCACACGAGAAAATAACTTTAAAACATTTAGACACTTTAAAAACCTGATCAGCTTTATAACCTTAGCTCGAGCACCTTCTTGAACCCCTGCTCTAGGCTCGGGATACCTGGGCATGTATGTGGGTACCTGTGCTATACTGGGGAACCCCTGCTATACTAAGGACTCTGTGTATACTGTACCTGCAGGTATATTTTAACCCCTTCATGCCCATTTACCTTGTCTGGAAGATGCTTCAGCAAGGATCCTGGCGGTGAGTCGTAAGAACGTTTCCAGGGTCCAAGGTTGGTGGAGTAATGCGCTTAGCTGTATCCGAAGGTATCACTCAATCTCCGGATACAACTGTTGGGGTGTCCCATTAATCTGGAACCCCGCTACATGGACACATTTTGCAAAGATTTTCTCTGCCAAATCCACCCTGAAACTTACAGCCTAGAAATCTCCCGATCCCAGTAAAGGCAAAAATCACATAATTCTTTAATGTTGCAAAATCAGTATACAGACGAGCCAACGAGTATTCTAACACTTGCCTTAAACTTGCCTTAAACTAGCCAGGTACATGCTGGGTACATTTCAGTGACATTTCTGCAGAGGCTAATGGCCCATCAGATTAACACAAAACAGAGCACACCGCTCACTCAATTATTTATTGTTGATATTATATTATTATTTTCAAAAATGGGTGCTACCTATGTACTGAAGTTAATTGGGTTTAACACATAAATGACTAAGCTGACTAGGCTGACTAAGTCAATCTGTCATTCACAGAAAGTACATTAATGGTGCACGCCACACTAATTGTTTTCTTTTTTTATAGTGAATACATTGTAGTGAAAAAAACGTGATGAAGTGAAAAAATAAATAAAACTCAATAAAATCTAACACGTGGTGCCAAGATCTATAATAGCTGCTGCCTTAAGTTAACCACCATTGACAATGGTATTGTTGAGCAACAATAAGACAATGTTTGCCTATATCATTCTAGCATAATAATTGCCAGATACTTTGCTACAATTGGTAGAGGGCATGATCACTGAATGTAATAAACCCTCAATTGCAACAATGCCACATAACACTTCATTGCTTATCTCATGTACACATAGAGTTAATGACAACAATATGGAATCATATAGTTCATAATGGGTTCACTGGCTCTCAAATGACTGTGAGTTCACATGAGACAGTATTGCTATGCTGTTATATAATGCCAAACAACCATATGATGTATATGAAATTGTGATTCTCAAATCAGTCAATTAACCAGGAAACCTTACTGACATGTAACATTGACAACGAAATACAGTATAACCAAACAAAATAGTTAGTTGGCAGCTCTTGCAATGTGAGTTGATATGCTGTACAAGGATATACTGTATGTACACACAAGTCCCTCACAATGCATGCTACAACACAGGATTACAAGTTAGTACCAGTGCTGTGGGATCCCTTACCTAGCTAAACTCAAATATGAGAAAGCTGCTTTCTAAGGGCAGCGCAGTTCCAACATCACTGCCAAGGTTTACTTTGGACTCACTCACTCTGGTGACAGCAATGAAATCATACTGGTACCTAGTAATATGACCGTCTGTTACATGTGTTGCTAGTTTAAATTACTTAGCTGTATTGTAGCTTCCATAGTAAGCATGCAAGACTCCTAATGCAATGGCGACGGCTGTCAGCAAATTGGCGGCACCACAAATCTGTCGAGTGGATAGAAAATAATCACATGCTTGCAGCCCATTCGTATGCAATATACCAGACAGTGATACTTTATTAGTGACACTAGATGTGGAATCATTGTATTTAAGTATATTGCATACGAATGGGCTGCAAGCATGTGATTATTTTCTATCTACTCGACACTGTGGGTTCGTGGCACATAACAGATTTGTAATGAACCTATTACAGTTCTTGCAAACGCACAATTACTTTCTGTTCGATGGCCTATTCTACCACCAGACCCAGGGCCCAGGGTACAGCTATGGGGACATCTTGTGCCCCAACAGATGCCAACTTGTACCTGGGCTGGTGGGAGGCCATCGTAGTGTTTAATGATGAGAATATCAAATATACTGAGCACATAGATCTGTGGCTCAGGTTTATTGATGATATTCTCCTGATCTGGAGTGACCCGGAAAAACTATTATTGGAATTTATTGGGAAACTAAATATTAATACCCTCAATTTACGATTGACCTCAGAATACAGTAAATCTACGGTAACTTTTCTAGATCTCATCATAACTAAAGATTCATCAAATGAGATTCAAACATCTGTATTCAGGAAGCCTACCTCTACAAACAATTTGTTGTTAGCACAAAGTCAACATCTGGGTTCGTTGATAAAAGGGATACCAACAGGTCAATATCTTCATCTGAGATGGAACTGTTCCACATTAAAAGACTTCAAAACACAATCTAACAATCTAAAGATCTAAAGGACAGATTCCTTGATAGAAGTTATTCTTTGAGAAATCTACAGAGGGCATACAACAGAGCTCTAAATAATGAAAGGGATACCCTATAAGCCCCCAATATCAGAGCAGGGGACAACCAGATCAGATGTATTGGAACCTACAGGTATAGTCACAGATGGCAAGACATCAAAAAAATATTTGCGAAGTATTGGCATATTTTAAGATCTGACAGTGACTTAGCCCTTGTGTTTAAAGAAACACCAAGTATCACAAGTAGAAGTTCTAAAACCTCAAGGGTGACCTTGTACATAGTCACCATCAAAAAAGGTCACCCAAAACATGGCTATCATTTCCACCTAAAGGTTGTTTTCCATGCAAATGCTGTAAGGTATGCAAATACATGCAGTCAACAAAAACTTTTGACAATGCAGATAAATCCAAACAATTTGAGATAAGACATTTCATCAATTGTAAAACCTCTAACGTTATTTATCTCATTAGTTGTACGTGTGGCCTAAGACATGTAGGCAAAACAATCCGGGAATTAAGAAGGCGCGTACTGGAGCACGTAAACTCAGTAATCAATAAAGCAGACACACCAGTAGCACGTCATATTCATTCAGCACATAATGGCGATCCAAGATGTCTTAGATTCGCTGGTATAGATCATCTGAAGAACAACATGCGAGGAGGTGATATTGACCAAAAGCTTTTAAGACGTGAAGCTGGGTGGATATACTGTATCGCTTAAAAACCCTATATCCAACAGGCTTAAATGAGGTTTTTACATTTAGTCCCTTTATATAATCATCGCCTGTCATTCATGTGGAATAACAATCATATTGTGCAGTAGATATTTGCTTTTATATACAATTGGACATATCTGGTGATATAGCCTTATGATCAATATCAATATCTCTATTTAGGACATAGGTGGGCTGACCTGCCACATATTTAACATCCTGTAGTCACACATCAGCCCACTATAACTGGACAAGAATTTACCAGTCAGTGTATTATACACATATTCATATAGTGCAGTTTAAATATCTCTCCCAAAAAAAAACTTTTTTTAATTTCTTTTATTTTACTTCAATTCTCTTTACAATTGTTCATTAAATGAGTATAACGTAAATGTAATGAAAACGTAATGAATAGCATTAGTAAATAGTAAAAGTAATGAATAGCATTTGGCTGCTGGGATAGGGCACTGAGGCACATGCTCCCATTTAGGCGGCAGGAGCAACTGATCCTGCTGGGGAGCACAGTGTGTGAAGGGGTCCATTGGGGTCCCCTATGTGGGCATCGTAGGGGTGTACTATGGCACAGATTAGGTTAGATACTACAGTACCTGTGCAAGGAGCTGGGCCATGCTCGCAGGAGCTGCCCCAAGGGGAATATAAGATCTACCCCATGTAACGGACGTGCTCGACACAAACTGGGACCGGACCACGGGGCTGTGGTGGAGATGTGAATACACCGACCTTAGGCCACGGAGTCAGGTTCGGAGTGCGTATTCCGTGGTCAAACATAGCCGTGTCAGGATCGGAGAAGGCAGGGTGATCCGTGGACAATCCGGGGTTAGGGTTGGAGAAGGCGGGGTTAATGATATCCATGCTGGGGTTCGGCAACAGGAAGCTTGAGCGAAGCTGCTTCAGCATAGAAGAACTTCAGGGAGGAAGGAACAGGAACAGGGGATCCAGTGCTTCAGCACAGAATAGCTCTCCCTAGACGGGTACAGCTGTGAGTAGTGGAGGCCTCTGCACGAGGGATATGCAGACAGGCAACAGGAACACCGATACAGGCCTCTGCACGAGGGATATGCAGACAGGCAACAGGAACAATGATGCAGGCCTCTGCACAAGGAATATGCAGACAGGACAGGAACAATGAAGCTCTAGTGCTGGGGACTCAGCGCTTGAGCACAGGAAACAGGAAAGGCTAAGGCAAGGTGTTTGTGGCAAACACAGTTACATCCAAGTAGCACTTGGGTTATGCTCAGCAACTTCCTGGAGGGAAGTGCTGACTCTAAATAGTATAGCTAGCGAATAGGGATAGAGCTGCACAGGAGGCATGCAGCCTGCAGTGATTGCAAGCGCAGGTGATGCTGATTGTCAGTTCAAGGAGAAGTTTGTCGGAAATCTCCATAGCTCTGTAAGAGTGAGTTCCAGCCATACCCAGGAGCGGATTCCTTACACCCCAGCTCCTGCACCCGCTCCTCCATCTGCCAAAACACACTGTCCCACTGAGCCCCTAGAATGCTCTGCCCCAACTGAGGCCATAGGAGAGGTTGCTGTTCCAGTTCGGTAGTGATCTGTGTTCCTCCCCCCAAAAAGTGGCGTGGGGAATAAAAAAAGACCACCCTGTTAAAGCCACCCTCTGTTGTTGCTGTATCCCCTCAAACACACTTTACCCCTATATAAGCACTTTACTATAAGCACCTTATAGTGTGCAGGGGAGCGGAAGGAATTGCCCCCCAGGAAGACGAAATTTAAAACCTATAGGCGGGTGGCTTATGACGAAGAGGGTGAACATTAATATGTTCACCCTCTAAAGACTCCTAAGCGGAACAAGGTGTCTGTTCCACACAGACTTGTACAGCTCCACGGGTTAAAATCAACCATACTTGGCTGCCCCCCACTCCATATCCCCAAGGGGGTGAGGGTATAGGGTCAGGGTATCTGAAAGTAGTGGGACGGGATAGGGACTTAACCCAGGAGTCAGAGCGGAGGTCAGCATGAGGCCCTGCACCTGGACATGGATGTTGGGGTGCCCTGAATGACCTCTCAACAGGAAAATAGTGATCGGATTTTCAGATTAATAAGTTATAGTTACTTTTAAACAAAATTACATATTAAATAAATGTCACTTATTGAAACAACGTATAGAAAAGGAGATACTGTATGAAAATATTCTGTGTCACTCAGCAAACATAAAAATAAATCAAATCTATGTAGACATAGTATACAAATATAAAAGTTTCCTGTTGTGATAATCTCTTGAGTTTATCACCTCCTCTCCTGTCCAATTTGACATGTTCAATTACCCTTATTTTATGTTCTTTTGGATCTTGACCATGACACTTCTGAAAATGCTATAAAAAGTATTTACAGATATTTCTAACATTTACACTGTGCTTGAATTCTACACGTTGACATCCTATTTCTGCAGCCCACATCTTGGATTCCATATGGCAGTCCAGTGATTAAACCACATATGTAGTGAAACAGTTAATATATTTTGAAATATTAAACTTGTTTCCATTTTCTTTTTTGGATCAAAAACTTTTGTTTTCTTATCAGCATTCTGACATATAGAACATTTCTCACATGTATAGAAACCTTTAATGGTTTTGATGAAACCAATGTATTTCAAACACTAATCTTTTGCTTTTAATCTAGATAGATGTTGCAATCTACATCTTTCCTAAAAAATGTTGTGGATATACAGAGAATGGAGAATACAGGTTCTCTGAACAATTCTAAACAAAATTCAATCTAAAAGGGATTACCTTTAAAAGTCAAAGTAATATTAAAAGCTTTTAAATAATATATCAATACAAATGTTTAGATTCACTTCCTCACCTTTTCAAATGACCAACACATCGGGGCCTATTCTAGTAGCTTCGATAACTTTGCTTCCATCTTGAAATGTTTGGCAAGTTCCCACCACCAAACGGTTTGTCATTTGTGTTATCACAGTGTATTCAGAAAGAATCTGAAAACATTTCCACGAGTCACAAACCATGATTTAGGAAAATGCCAATACTGCTCAGGATAGCAGCGATGGTATCTCAGCCTCTCTCAAAGTTCATCCCTGTGCGATCTGAACGCATTCTATAAAATTGCCTCCAGACCTGGAATCCACAAACGCTAGAGCAGTGGTATGGAAGTTCTCGCAGGAGAGCGAGACTGGGAGTAAAATTCTGGTGGGCAAGATTACTTTAGAGATATGGGAAGGTGATGATTGTTCCCAATGTGACTCCCCTGGACATCATTGGAAGCTGGCATATACCGATTTGTGGGGACAATTGAGAACCTGATGACGGGGATTGCCACAGTACAGACAATTCCGACATTGTGTCTGCGTTGTTTTTCAGAGGAAGATAGTTTGTTGCCGCCAAGCTGCATGGGTTCAAGGAGATCAGACTGAAGAGATTGGACTGTAGTGGTTTGCAGAGAAGTGTTCCTGGGGGTAAGTTCATGATGAAGGGATCTTTCAGATCTCCTTACTTATAAGCGTTGATCTACGCAAATACATAGGGCGATAAGCTCCTCGAGGTCAGAGGGGCATTCGTGTGCGGCAAGCTCATCTTTAAGAGTCTCAGAAAGACCTTGAAAAAAACCAGCCGACAACGTCTCATTATTCCAAGCTGTCTCAGTGGCGATAGTGCGGAAGTCCAGGGCATATCTAGCGACAGGTCAATTCCCCTGGGAAAGGTGAAAAAGAGACGAGGCCACAATTACCTTGTGACCTGGTGTGTCGAAGACTCTATGGAATTCCAGGGCGAACTGTCCAATACCCTGGGTGAGGTCCGATCTGTGCTCTCAGATGGGAGAGGCACAGGCCAGAGCATCACCGGTGAGAAGCGAAATGATGTATGCCACCTTATATCTTAGAGAAACGAGAGGGCGTGATTTCAAACTGAATAAAACATTTGTTTAAGAACCCTCTGCATCCATGGGGATCTCCACTGTAGTGGTTTGGTGCCAGAAGTTGGGGTTCAGACACGGAGGCCGGAGGCAAAGCACCACCTGTAGCCCCAGCAGGGACTGAAGGAATGGGGCTGGGAGAAGAGGCTAGAGAGCAATCAGTGAGAGACTGAAGGTTAGATTGTAAAAGGTCCATGCATTGGTCTTTTTGTTCTAAGTATCTCTCTACTTTAGCAAACATGAGCGCTCAAGACTCGCCCCACCTCAACAGGGTCCATGTCTGTATGTCTGAGCATGCTGTAATGCAGTGCTCACCACAGAGAAGGCGGGACCGCAAGGCCAAGGTGGGGGTAGATATAATGCCACCCACAACCGCGAGGGCGCGTTTGGAAAGTAGGATTGCCGATTTAACAAGGTCAGGAGTGGAGAGGTAGGGATAGTCGTAATACTTGCCGAGGTCGGGGTAGGAGTATAGTGGAATGTTGCAGGTACTATAAGCCGTGATCTGGATTGGAGAGTAGAGCGTAGTCGTGGTATGTTGCCGAGGTCGGTGTTGGAGAGGTGCGGATCGTCGAGGGTAGCCGGGGTCAGGAGTGGAGAAGAGCAGAGTCCAATGGAAAGCCGGGGTCAGGAACGGAGTGCTAGGATTAACAAGAGCAAGACAAGACTTCGGAGGCTTCCAATCAAATCCCACATCTCTCACTCAATTCTCGTCCTCCCTTTCAAAGCTTTACACTCTTCTGCTCCGCCTTAAATCTCAGTCCTATTTTCTCACTATGCACCATCCAGACTCTTGTGTTCTGCTCAAGGATGTCTTCTCTCTACCCCTTTTGTATCTAAAGCCCTCTCCCACCTTAAACCTTTCTCACTGACTGCCCCACACCTCTGGAATGCCCTTCCCCTCAATACCCGACTAACACCATCTCTATCCACTTTTAAGACCAACCTTAAGACACACTTGTTTAAAGAAGCATATGAGCAGCACGTGGCTAATACTATACATGATACATACAGCTTGGACCCCTGCAGACGCACTTACCAGAATGTCCTCCTACTCTCTCTGTATGTGCTTTCTGTACTAGTGGGCGACCCGTAGTTTCCCAAACCTCAGAGCCGTGACATCATACGCACAGAAGGACGCAAAGAGAGGAGCTGCGATCTCACACTGCAGGCGAAGGAGACTTGGAGCATCCAGGGGAGGCGGTGAGAGCTGCGGTGAACCCACTACACACATATTTTGTGACAAACGCTTGTTTTATATTTGCACATTGTAAGTGTGCATTTTTATACCTATTTTTTATATAAAGTTTATTATCAACCTGATCGCGCTATGTAGTGCTCTTTCCATCTCTTACATACACCACCATCGTATTGATGAGGCGAGCCTGGAGGGAGACCCACACAACACCTATACCTAATGGGTAGCAGCCCTATCTGCTAACCGCATTCTTACCTCAAACATCTTGTGAGTAGGCAAACCATCAGAGCCAAGACTACACCCTATTATCTACCTCATTGTTAATACATCTGCACTTAAATTTTGCACTGTTTCCTTCTTTTCCCATATATGCTCCTCCTGGATTGTCTGAGATCTATCACACTTTTATGTCTGAAGCACTCATTCCCATGATCTGTTATTTGTTATTTATATGATTGTCACGTGTATTACTACTGTGAAGCGCTATGTACATTAATGGCGCTATATAACTGAAGACATACAGTACATACAGTTAGGTCCGTAAATAATTGGACACTGATACAAGTTTTATTATTTCGGCTGTCTACCAAAATAAATTCAAGCTACAGTTAAATAATGAATATGGGCTTAACGTGCAGTCTATCAGCTTTAATTTGAGGGTATTCACATCCAAATTGGAGAAAGGGTTTAGGAATTACATCTCTTTAATATGTAGCCCCCTCTTTTTCAAGGGACCAAAAGTAATTGGTCAATTGACTCAAAAGCTGTTTCATGGACAGGTGTGGGCTATTCCTTCGTTATTTCATCATCAATTAAGCAGGTAAAATGTCTGGAGTTGATTCCAGGTGTGGCATTCGCATTTGGAAACTGTTGCTGTGAACCCACAACATTCGGTCAAAGGAGCTCTCAATGCAAGTGAAACAGGGCATCCTTAGGTTGCAAAAAAAAGAAAATCCATCAGAGAGATAGCAGGAACATTAGGAGTGGCCAAATCAACAGTTTGGTACATTCTGAGAAAAAAAGAACGCACAAGGTTCCTTACAATGGAAAGAAAAACCCCTTCACAACATCCAGCCAAGTGAAGAAAACTCTCCAGGAGGTAGGCATATCATTATCCAAGTCTACCATAAAGAGAAGACTTCACGAGAGCAAATACAGAGGGTTCACCACAAGGTGCAAACCATTCATAAGCCTCAAGAATAGAAAGGCCAGATTAGATTTTGCCAAACAATATCTAAAAAAAAGCCTTCCCAGTTCTGGAACAGCATTCTTTGGACAGATTAAACTAAGATCAACCTGTACCAGAATGATGGGAAGAAAAAAGTATGGACAAGGCTTGGAACGGCTCATGATCCGAAGCATACAGTACTACATCATCTGTAAAACATAGGGGAGGCAGTGTGATGGCATGGGCAGGCATGGCTTACAATGGCACTGGGTCACTAGTGTTTATTGATGATGTGACAGAAGACAGAAGCTGCCAGATGAATTCTGAAGTGTATAGGGATATATTGTCTGCTCAGATTCAGCCAAATTCAGCGAAGTTGATTGGACGGTGCTTCACTTTACAGATGGACAATGACCCAAAACATACTGCGAAAGCAACCCATGAGTTTTTTTTATGGCAAAGAAGTGGAATATTCTGCAATGGCCGAGTCAATCACCTGATCTCAACCTGATTGAGCATGCATTTCACTTGCTGAAGACAAAACTTAAGGCAGAAAGACCCACGAACAAACAACAACTGAAGACAGCTGCAGTAAAGGCCTGGCAAAGCCTCACAAAGCAGGAAACCCAGCGTTTGGTGATGTCCATGTGTTCCAGACTTAAAGCAGTCATTGCCTGCAAAGGATTCTCGACAAAGTATTAAAAATGAACATTTTTTTATGATTGTGTTAATTTGTCCAATTACATTAAAGCCCCTGAAATAAGGAGACTGTGTATGAAAATGGTTGCAAGTCCTAAACGTTTCATACAATATTTTTGTTCAACCCATTGAATTAAAGCTGAATGTCTGCACTTCTATTGCATCTCGGTTGTTTCATTTCAAATCCATTGTGGTGGCGTACAGAGCCAAAATTATGAAAATTGTGTCAGTGTCCAATTATTTCCGGACCTAACTGTACATACATACATACATAACTTTGTATGTATTTGTTCCATATTCCCCAATGCACCTTCTATATACATAGATATATATGCTTCACTACATTTATTAAGGTTGAACAGCTAGTATTTTTTCTGTTGGAAATATTACTGTATGTTCATTTGCATGTCTTAGACAGGTCTGCAACACTGTATTTCACCATTATCGTCCAGCACACAGCACTTCCACTGCAGCAAGGGATTCTGGCAAATGACATGCAAATGAGCACACAGTGCCACCTTTTGTCTCAAGCTCATATTACACGAGCAACCCTTAAGCCAATGCATGCTGCTTTAAACACAGCTTTTAAGCATAGTCTGGGATGAGATGCAAAGCCAGTAAACCTACTCACAGACATGTTTCAACCTTGATGGGTATCATCAGTGTGAGGTTGGTTGTACTGGCTATGCTGGTTTGAGACTAAGGGCCTCATGCAGTAAGCGTTGATAAGGGATTTATCGCCATTTTATTGGCAAAATTGGGTTTGAGATTCAGTAAGCGCCGATAAGTGCTTGATTTCGCCAGGTTTCGGAGCCGATTATTTTGTTATGGCCAGTCGGCTGCCGAAAAGCCTGTTTTCGCCACTGATCGCCACTTTTTTAAATCGGCTGGATTCAACAAAAAAAAACAGCTTATCGGGCCTGATCGGCACTACGAAATTGAGATGTTATGGCCAATTTCTCCCGCCAACTAAAGTTGGCAGTTTGGAGGGGAGAACGATCGCTACGGCTGCCGGAACGGCACTTAGAAAAAAAAAATCTTCTGTACATCAATGGAGTCAATGGAGCGGGGACGTATAATAGTATAGTACTGTTTACGTTTCATTGCTCACAATACAAACGTCATTTGCATTACAGTGTGGGGGCATTCCCTGCATTGTGTCACAGCTGACGTGTATTATTTGCATAACATTATACTTTTACATGTTGTCAGCATTTGCGGGTCACATTACTCATCATGTGATGATGTGCCAAGGGAAAATACTATACT
>WSYH01007999.1:0-30881 GCA_036426205.1 Ascaphus truei | reverse complement strand
TCGGGCAGGACCGTCACCTGGGCCTTTCTTCACAGGAGAAGAAGGAAAAACGACAGCCCTGCTAATTCCAGGCCCAAGTGGGGTAAAAAAAAAGGGAAAAAACCATCCTGGCCCTTGTAGATTCGGGGCTCTGGGAAAACTCTGGCTTTCCAGGGACTGTGTACCGGCATAAGTGGGTTATATTGACTCTCCAGGAAGGCATTAGAATGTATACACGGCGATTGTAAGGGTTGTAAAGACAGTATCCAACGGGCCAAATCCGGCTACAGTAAAACGGGTCAGGAGGCTACCATCAAAGTAGGAGTCGCTCCTTGGCTCCCACTTTGCCCCCGTTGTGTTGTGCTCGGCCGGAATGGCCTTTCTTTTCAGACCTAATGGCCCCAGTCTCTCATTGAGGAGGCCTTTTATGTGCTAAGGAGAAACCCTGGCAAACTGTTCCCCTTCTCGGCAGACCTTTTACCCAGCCGACCACCGGGTTCAAAGACCTCAGAAGCAAAGATGTCCGACAAAAATGAACTGGTTGCAGAAAATCGGGTATCAAGGGGTGACCATTATAGTAGCCCTAGGTCACAAGTTGATGGCTAGGGGATGGCCAGGGGAGGGGGATTATTGGCCCTGGGAGATTTTATAGCCTATACCTCCGGACTTTTGCCAGAAGCAAAGGGAAGACCCAGTCATGGCTAGACAGTATGACAAGTTGGTGGTAAAAATTGGATGAGGCAGATTTTTAAAATGCCAGGGGGTGTGATAGTATTCCCCCATGTGAATTATCAAATGATATCCCCCTGTATAGGGTGACAGGGGCAGCACAAACAAGGGGGGTCACAGACAGATATGGTTTC
Organism: Ascaphus truei; assembly: GCA_036426205.1. Taxonomy (NCBI): domain Eukaryota; kingdom Metazoa; phylum Chordata; class Amphibia; order Anura; family Ascaphidae; genus Ascaphus; species Ascaphus truei. The sequence continues at coordinate 30,039 of WSYH01007999.1, read as the reverse complement.
CAAGGCCATTTGTTTAAATCTGGTTCACTGCTTTAGCCCATTTACTGTTCCCTTGGGGTGGTCAACTGGGCAGGGAATAGATTTAAAAAATGGAACGTATTCTTCCGCTGTCTAATTGGCAAGGGATGCATAGTGATATGCTAAGTTATGTGCGGCATGTCCGGGAGTGCCAGCTAACAAGTTATGAAGGGACAAACACCAGGCCCTTTTGGTTCCTCACACTTGGTGTCAGTTCCCTTGAGAGATTGGGGTAGACTTGAGGGACCTCTAGAACCGTCGGAGAAAGAAAAAGGGACACAGGTTTATTCTGTAATAGTTGACTAGCAACAAGGTATTCTGAGCGTTCTCCAATGAGAACAGAAACGGCGAGGGGCAAGTAGCCAACAAGTTGTTGGAAGCTGTTCTCACGGTTGGACTTCCCCAGGTTATTGGACGACCCAAGGGTACAATTTTTATGGCTCTAAAACTGAGCAGGATTGTCATTTTAAAATTTTACTAGAGGTCAAGGTCGGTTCGGACATCGGTCTTACCATCCACAGACTACGGGATTGGTGGAAAGATTCTTAACCAAAATCTAAAAGGATGCTGCTGAGGGAATTTGTAAGATTCAGAGAGAAGAGAGTCTGGGATGAACTTCTCCCTTTTCTGCTGTTTGCAGTGCAGGAAAGTACCCAGGCCTCCACGGGATCTTTCCCATTTGAACATGCTGTATGGCCGCCAACACCGGGGTATCATGACTCCTAAAGGGAGCTTGGGAGGAACAGCGGTTTCTCATTATACGAAGACCCTGCAATATATTAGGACCCTTAAGGAAGCGGCCTAGATGTGGTCGGCCATTTTTGCTAGGGAGAATCTGAGATCAGTCAAGGACGTCAGGAGCACAATTACAATAAGAATGGCTTCACATGAGAATGTTTCAACCGGGAGACCAAGTGTAGTTGTTTTCTTTTCCCAGTTGTGAGACAAAAGTCCAGCCAAAATGGCCAGGGCCCATTTGAAGTACTACGCCGCCACGGGTGAGGTGATGTGGATTACGACGATCGCCTCAACCAGGGTCCGGAAGGGTAAACAAATTTAACATTGTGAACTTGCTGAAACCTGGAAGATGGCACGTGGTCTCTATCATCCACCCGGTGGAGGAGGAAAACGATTGGGTCCTTCAGCCCCCATGGGAGAAACCATCGTGGGTGGTGACGATAAAATAACACAGATTGGTAGGACAGTTGTTTCCTCTGAACAAAAAGGGGGACTTGTTAGAAATAATCTACACAATTCCATTATGTTTTTTTCTGATTGCCAGGGCAAACTAATTTAATTTCACATGTGATCGAGACTGCATCTGGGGAAAAGTACGTTCCTGGTCATATAGGTGCAGGAGATTCGTTAGGGCCCTGGTTTAGAGATAGATAAGAAGGAGGTAAAAGAATAAATGTACACGTTAGGAGTGATTGAGGAATAATACAGTGAGTGGTGTATGTGGAGTTGTAGTCCATAGTTAGGTCCTTTACCCGATGGAAGGTAAGATTTTAGTGGACCCTCCGAAAGGTTCAATTGCGAACCAAGTTTACGCATATCCAATTCCAAGTTAATTGACCCCTTGAACGCGGAGGAATGGCATATATATCAACGGTTGACTTAACAAAAAGGATCTGGGCAAATACCCTTAGAGGAAAAGTCCAAGTGCAAAACAGCCTTTGCCACTCCCATGGGTTTTATACCCACTTTGTTGGACAATGCCATTTGGGACGCATGGAGGGCCCAGCCAATTTCAGAGACCAATGGATAAGTGGCTGAGCCCCAATAGGGCTTATTTGGCCGCAGCCTACCTAGATGACATGTCATTTATAGTAAACACTGGAGGGCCCATCTAAAATAGGCTGAAAGCGGTCCTCAAAATCCTCTAAGGAGAGCAGGGCCCACAGCCATCCCTAAGAATGTGCCTAGGTAAGAAGAAACACAAAACTGTAGGTATGCAGTGGGAGGGGGAAACTAACGCCAATAAGCCGACAAGGTAGTTGGCCCTTTTGTGAAAGAAGTTCCGGACCTCTCAAACAAAAATGCAGTACGGTCACTGCTGGGTGTTTTTTTCGAGGGTTACTACGGCTGGTTCATTCCCCAATACTCGGAAGTTGCAGGCCCCATTAACGGACCTTCACAAAAAAGTCCGCCACCTACACACGTGGTATGGTCAAGGGAGGTGTCCGAGAGGCTTCGAGGAATCAGAGGCTCCCGTCCTTAGAAGTCCAGACTTCAACAGGCCTTTTTTGTAGTGCAAAAAAACCGATTGCATAAGAAGATTATGGCTAGGAGCAGTGTTGTCACAAACAGTTTGGAGGGAGTGGAACAATCCGATCCTTTATGAGTAGGGAAATTGTTTCCGGGGGGGGAAAAAAAAAAAAAAAAATACTCAGGATTGAGGAAGGGAGTGCCCGCAGGTAATAAGAGTTTAAAGTGGGGCCAAATTGAGGTTTTGTGAAGGAATTAACTGGCAGGAGTCCATTTTACTCAAGTAACGGACCATGCCATTAAAGTGGTTAATAGCATGAAGGACTCCAATGCTAGATGGACCAGGTGGTATATTGGCACTGCAACCCTTCTCGTTGAATTTCAGCACAGGCTTGAGAAAAGAAAAATGCGACATGGCTGACTTCTTTTATACAGGAAGGGGTGGATGGAGGATCGGGCTCAAGCCGTGCGTGGCCCCAGCCACACACTAACAGGGGAGGAGAAAGGAATGTGACACATGGTTGAATGACGGCACCAGCCAATATGCCTGGAAAACCTATGTTTAGGTTGCAGTGCAGCAGTAGTGATGAGGTTGTTAAATTGAGAAGTTGCTGCTTAATAGTTCTGACCCCAGCGCACATAATCAAAGGTGTTAAAACCCCAGGCGTACACACCATTGCAGGAGAGCTGGTGGAGGAGGACGGACTGAAAAGTGCTGAAGAGATGAAGGATTACTGCTGTAGGTCTGTGGTGCAAAGTACATGGTGATTGTGGAAAGTCGTCTACTAAGAGAAGCGATTTGTTTTGTCTGTGGAAGACTGAAGAAAAGCTATTTTCTTTTGTTTGCTGATGAGAAGCTATTGTTGTTAGTGTGCTGTATGTTTTAAGGCCAAATAAAATAACCGATCCAAAGACCCGAGTGTGTGAGGCATGTTACCCGCAACAATGCCCAAAGAGCGTTGATGTTGGATAATAGTACAGGATGGCATTTCCAAATGTAAAATAACAGCAATGTAATAAGGTGGTTAGCAATGTTCCAGATAGTGTGATTAACACAGTCCTCAAAGCCCAGCTAACCAATCTCTTAAATGATCGATAATAGCAGCAGGAAGCTTGGAGTCCATATATACAGTTATCTAGTATAAAAGGAAGGTAAAATTATAATTTTTATAATCGTATTTCTACTTTGTTTATTATATTTCTACTTTGATGGTTATAGGTTCATAGTTAGAAATTTGATAGGTTTGTATGTTTATAGTAGTGTAGAGTTTCTATAGGGCCACCGACAAGGGGGGGGAGAGGGCACAAAGTGGGCTGTGGGGGGGGGGGGGGGGTGGTGGGGGGAGGGCATTGCTGTGTGGGACCGATGGCCCAGAAACTGGAGTTGGGGCAAACTCTTTTCTAGGCGCACCTGGCTGCCGAGCCATGGCTGCTCCCCCAGTGCGAGCTCCCTCACTCCCTCTCCATGCCGGGCCTCTCGTCATAGCCGCTGTGAGCAAAAAGATGGGCCCAGCTTCCATCAGCATATAAGCATGAGAGGCACAGCTGGGTGAGTGAGGGAGGCCCACATCAGTGGAAGAGAGCCAGGGCCGGCGGGCACAACCGAGGCTCGGCAGAAACCGAGTCTCGGGCCAGCTGTACTGGCATGAGAGGAGTCCCGGACGGGAGAATGTATTCGGGGAGGCAGGGGTCCCCAGACCTAAACCCAAAGCGTTCAGCGCCGGAGACCCCCTGCACCATCTACACTATGAATAAAAATGTATTTAAATGTATTTATTCTTATTCAGGTACTGATGTATTTAGATTATTTATTAATTGGGCTGTGATGCTGCTGTGTGTGATTTTTTTATGTGGGTTAGCGGGGGGTGGGTTGAAGGGGTATTGCCCCAATGGTTTTGTTTAGGGCTTGCGGGGGGGGTCGCGGGTGAAACATAAACCCTTCACGACCTTCGCGGGTATTTTAACTGCTACGGCGTGAAAGGGTTTTAAGTGGCACCCGCAACCCCACCGCAAGCCTTAAACTTCACACCAAGGGCCAAATACCCCATCACCCACCCCCGCTACCCACAATAAAAAAAAAGTCACGCACAGGCCACGCCCCACAATAATAAATAAATCTAAATAAATAAATAAATACAGGAATATAAATAAAAATATTATGGATATATATATATATATATATATATATACTATATATATAAATAAATAAATATATTAGTGTATATATATATATATATATAGATTGAAAACACACAAAAGCAAAAAGATACCTCTGAAATAGCACTCAGACAAATTAATGGGCAAAAATATAAAGGTTACTGTAAAATTTTAAATTCAAAAAAAATGAAAGAAAACAAAACAGCTGACCAATGGAAACCGCCTCTTCCGATATAATAGAGTAGGGACAAAAGAAAAAAACAAAAGTTAATATATTGACAAAAAACCCAAAAAAATAAAAAGAAAAGTTGATGCCCCAAAGAAATAGACCTAACTAACTGAAAGGAAAAAGTACTTTCCTGCAGTGAAATAAATTCAGACCGGCCGGTCCAAGGGAATATTACTAGCTAAAGGGGACCATCATACAAAAAGGCAAAGAGACACAAAAACTACCACAAGCATTACAAGTCAAAGAAAATCATGGTTTGTGAACTGAATGACAGTTGGAAGTGTAAAAAAAACACTATAATAAGCTAATTGACCGTAACAGATGAGGATTAATAAAAAAAGGCAACATATACAAAACTTCATTTAGTAACCCAAATAAATAAAAAATACAAATAAGATGGGGAAACAAATGAAGGGGTAGGGTAAAAAAATCTGAGATACTCAGCTCTGGAAGGAAAAATGAAAAGTACTGAACATTCAAAACAGCACAGCAAAGTCCACTATTTAATGTCCAAGGTATAGGACATAGATGAAGGTTTCAAAAATTAGAACATAGGGAAGGCAGGGTCACGAAAGCAGCAAAAAATTAAAATTAGCCCACTAACAGCGTTTCGGCCGCAAAGGCTTTACTCACGAGTGGTGCTAAGGCTATGTCTCAAGAGCGTTAAATAGGCAGGAGGTTAACTCAAAAATTCGCGCCAAAAAACAGTTGATTACAGATGTTAATCCCTATCCAACAGGATATAGATATAATATCGATAATATAATAATATATGTATGTATGTATGTATGTATGTATGTAGGTATGTATGTAGGTTGTATGTATGTATGGATGTAGGGTATATATTAATATATATATATATATAATTTATTATATATATATATATATATAGATAATACACACACATGATGAGAACCAATATACACAATAAATGTAGAAGGGTTATCAAAAACCATACTGTCCTTCAAATTAACACTCTCCATACAGGACACACTACCATTACATGAATTCCTTTAATAATCCTACTGATCTTACAATATAAATCATCAAATGACCAAAAAAACACCTCCCATCCAATCAAACCATGCATTTTACATTGTATAAAATGATGCCTACAATCGATGCACCCTTTTACATTCTGCCAAATGGAGTGAACAAGATCATTGCAAGGGCTAAATACAAATAAAGTACAGTACCTCCAAAAAAGTCAAAATATTTTAACCAATCAGACACTCTTGAGGAGGAAGAAAGCAAGTCGATTTCGCAAACGCGTAGAGTGGGAAGGTATGATTAAGAGAGGAGCATGACAGCAGAGGAGTTTTTGCAGGAGGATCCAGCCCTCACGAGAGGCGAAAACCGGAACAGGTGACGTCATACGCCAGTCGGAGCAGTCTGAAAAGCAACTGGACCGGAGGCTGAGGCTTGAGGAGTGGGGGGACCGTGGGGGACGGTGAGACAGGCTTGGCTACAATTTCCTACACTAATTGCAGTGTGGTTGATATTGCCCGTTTTTATGTTAGAATGTGAGTATAATATTTTATTGTTAATAAAGGCTATTTTTATCTGAGTGATCGCGCTATGCCAGTTTTTCTCTCTACATTGGGGGGTACATGATCATGGGGGACCTGATCCACCTGATGACAACCTGAATCATTCCACTACCTCTGGACGTTTGGTCAACCCTGCCTTTTTGACTCATTACACATGTAAGTATCAATTTAAATTAGAGCCAAGTCAATTGAAGGCTTTTTTACATTGGTCATTTTTGCTGCACTAAATGTATTTTGTTTTCCTACACATGCTCCCGTGGATTTTTGTGTTGTTTTGTGTTACTGTGGGGGAAGAGTGAAGACTACCCCTTCCAGTGGGGTTCCAGAACAGGGGGGGTGATGAACTGTATTATTTTACTTACTTTTATCACATTTTTCCTTATTTAAAGGTTTTGGTTAGTCACTTATTATTTTGTGTCCACTTTTTATTTGTTGCGCCTGTGTTCACTTACACTATACATTATTTGTTATTGTATTCTTTTTAGTTTCCCAGATTTTTACAGTATTGTATTATAAAAAAATGTTATGTTAGTATTTTTCCTGCTTATTTTGAAAATGTGATAATTTTTTAACTCAATCCAAAATCAAAAACACAATTTTTTCTTTGAATAAAACCGAAACACCAGTGGAAAGTTGCAATCCTTACATTGTTACCTATTTACATTACCCAACTCAGCCACAACAGTACCAAACTACTCTAGTACATATATTTCATTCTTTATTTGGTAAATTATTCTGTTGTATTCTTTTTCTTGGTCCTGACAAACTGGTGAGAAACGCAAATCTATCTATCTATCTACCTATCTACTATTATATATATCTATCTACTATCTATTATCTATCTATCTACTATCGATCTAGTCTATCTATTATCTATTCTATCATTATCTATCTATCCTCATCTATCTCCACACACTACCCTAGCCTTTCTATAAGAATAATAATTTAATAATAACTAATAATAACTGTTTGTTCCTTGTATTGCCCTGCTAGTTTACCTAGCACTTTTACAGAGACAGTTTGCAGCAGGACCCACAGTCCCTGCCACGTGGAGCTTACAATCTATGTTTTGGTTGCTTGAGGCCACAGGGAGATAAGATAAAGTCACTTGCCCCAAGGTCCACAAGGAGCCGACACCAGAAATTGAACAAGGGGCCCCATGATACCAAAAACAGTCAGTGCCAGCAGAGGGTCTTTATCACTACACAGCCGTTCTTACCTTAATTAATATGTTTGTTCCGATAAACATTTCATTTCATAGGGTGAGTTTGTGAGATATAAAAATAATCTTGCTTTTCGCTGACTGTGGCCAAATGTTGCAGTATTGCCACTTGACACTATTCAGTCACAGTAATTTAAATGCAACAAAAAAAAAAGTTGTAAATTAAGCTAATTAGTATGGGATTAACACAATTGTTTCTTAGATAACACTCATTTTTTGAAGTCTTAGCAATTTTCTCCCAGGCCACACACTGAAATAGGGCTTGTAAGGAGGAAACAGATTGAGCAAGAGATACCTGTGACACACCTGGAAAACACAGGAATTACGCGATGCTAAAAAAATAATTATAGAAATAGATAAAATAATTTCAAAAAGATTATATTAGACAAAAGGCCCTCCACATGACCAAGCCCCACCGTGCGTTTCCAAACTGTAGAGTCACCCGTTGATGGGATTTCCAAAGTACTGAGGGGCCCTGGGCACCCAAACCACCCAACCCTCCTGGTTGTCCACTCGAGAAACCCACCCAATGTATGAGACAGAGCCGGCCCAAGTGCCTAATATCTAGTCTAGATCTCTTTTGAATAAAATGGTCTTTTAGATTTTAAACATTTTGACCAAAAGTGTTGTAAAGGCCCTTGAGCCACTACCACGGCAAGTTCCCTGAGAGTGGGGAGATGCAAGGAGAGAGAGTAGTGGACCATTATTCAAAAGTATCTATACTATATATTTAGGCAACTGTTAACGTGTATAAGTTTCACTGATGTTGCCACTGAGCTTGTCTGTGTTTCATGTTCTGTCTCTGGTTTAAATAAAATTGCCATGCTCAGTAGCACTCCTCGTGAACTTAATGGCTTTATAATATATATATATAATAATATAATATATATATATATAAATTATATATATATCATATATATAGTTGGGGTTATTTGGGGGTTCAAAAATGCGCTTGTAGGTGTCCTACTGTTTGTTTTACTCTCTCCTGATACATCACAAAACCAGGAATTGCCACTGATTTGGATTCACGCATATATAATTCAAATCTGTAGTAGGGCACTTTATGAGCCAAGACTCTCCTATTATCCTTCCAGACTGTAACATTACATCTGCACTATATATTTTCTTGTTCTTGTTTTTTTTTTCTTTTTGCTGCCCCTGAATTTTTGTGAAGAATTGCTTGCTTTTGGGGAAAACAAACCTTTGGAGACAGTCCTACCAGTGGGTCTGAGGCAGGAAGTTGCCACTTTATTATTATGTTGTTCTTTTCAATATTGCACATGTTCATATTTTATATTATCTATTATATATGCATGAATTGGCATTTCAGGGATCACTGTCACTGTGTATATTTGCACTGATTTCTTAACTGTTCTGTTGTAAATCCTAATCCAATACAGAGAGCAGCGAATTTAAAAAATTGGCGGAATTGATTAAAAGTAGGGCTTTTTTGGAGGTGTTAATCTCCATATGCAGAAGAAAAAGTGCCGAATTCTGCTATGTTTAAACATGGGGATGCGTGTGTGGAGAGTTAAATTGGCGAGATGCGCGCTTCAGAAATGTGTTAAAACCAATTCGCGACTTTTTTTTCCCTTTGCAATGGCCGCGAGCGGAAGTTTTTTTTGGCGAGGCAAACCGGAGGGAATCGACGCCCTTTTTTATTGGGGGAACAGCCGCTTAGATGCCGTTGCGCCTACTCTGCTACGGATATTTTTAACTGGCGAGAGATTGCGGTTTATCGCCAGCCCGCGAGGCGAGAGGTTTACAAACTAGAAAAGAAAAAAATGGGCGCGTTTTTCGGAAATCTCCATTTTCTGGCTTGTTTTCTGCGCGATTATCTCCAAAAATGGCGAATTTCGAAAATTCGCTCTCTGCCTCTGGCATAGGCCCATAGTGTCAAAATATAGCAGATAATTCACATAGAACAAGGGGAAAGGGGGCTACTGTGCAGCGGCCGTTATTCGAAACACCTCATGCGTCTTGTACATCGGAATTACCGAATTTTGAAAACCGCGGGAGGAATTCCAAACCTTCCCGCACTATGCGAGCCCGGCAGTGCAGACCAGAAAAATGAATTTTAGTGATTCTGGCTTTTAAAAACATGAAAAGTGACCACAGTAGCACAGTACTGTACACATTACAATTCATCAATGTTATTGCAAACGAAGAAACAGAATCCATGAATTCAAAAGAAAACCATCCGCGTAAACGCGGGTGCCGGGGGCGATTAGCCGCGTTCATGCTGCGTGGGGAAAGGGAAAGCAGAGAACTCAAAATCGGCGACTCGTGATGTGTTTGAATAACGGCCGCTGCAGCAGTACAAACCCTAAAAGCACATTATGTTTAGGGATTAGAGGTCAGTGCAAAGGATTATGTCATTGCGCACAAAATGTAAATCAATAGTTATAAATGAGAGGATGGCAGGAGTTAGGAGGCAAATGGATACAAGGATCAATATCAATATGGTTTTATATTTACCTTTTTTAGACACTATGATAAGTTTTATTTCCAAATGGTAATTTCTTCTGTGCTTTTAAATTATTAGTTCTGGGGTATTTTCCAGTAGTGCAGACCATTTACAATGTTACACTTTTACTATATTCAGGGAGTAATTTAAGAGTAGGTTTAAACAAAAATCAAATGAAACAAGCAAACTTTTTGCAGGTAGCAACAGTTGGTAATATGACAAAACAGATTTATTCCCACTGGCAACTACTCTTATGTGACGGTGTTATACCCCGGTTTAAGGACACTCTTTAAGTACCACTTAAGAGTATAGTAAGACATATCGCCCAATAGACAAACAAGCAGCTCGCGCAGCTATGCGCCTGAAAGCACGTCCTGAACCAGCAATACAGCTCCGAAACCTGTACCTAAGCTGGCGCAAGGTGGGGAGACTATAGAGCCTGTTACATAGGTAGTTAAGGAATTAACCCTAAGATGTGCTTCAAATGGTGTCGGTTTTGAGGACTGTTGTGATCCTCAGTGTAACATGGTTAGGGCAGATTAGCCAGATTGAACGTATTTAATGGGAGCGGTGGTGAATTGTGTGAAAAAAAAGGTACCCTAATAGCAGGAATTGGTAGCATAATCGCTTTAATACTTCATTCAGGCACAATAAGGCACAATTCGGATTAGCCGTTGATAGGGAAATGATCTTAACGGGACCGGAGTGCTTTCTCCCATCCGCACGCACGCACCCGGCCCCCCCCCTCCTGCTTGTGGCGGTCACGTGTTCCCAGCGGGGGTCCTCGAGGCCGGGAGTTGCAGAGGGACGTTTAGCTGGATCGTTGGGCATGCTGGATAATCCGTACCCTCCAGAGAAGGGGGACCTCACCGATGCTCTCCTTGAAGAGTGCATTCAGTCCAGGACAGGTAAGTAAGAAGGAGGGGGAGGGACAGGACTTGGAAGCACAGCAAAAAACAGCGGCTGGCGGCCAGTGGCAACGTTACAAATGAAAAAAACTTTATACGGCCAACCATTGCCATCATAAAAAACAGGGACAGGTTCTCTGACGCGTTTCGGTTAAGAACTTTTTGTAACGGTAGGTGTTTCAACTGGATGTTCTAAAAACGAGCTTCGTCTGTTTGTTTTATGTTTCTGTCTCTGGTTTATTTATAAAACATATTGAGTTATCATTAGTCCAAAAAGGTCCACAAATGTCTTAATGTGGTATTAATTGCCCACCCCTGGCCTAGGGGCGTATTGTTTTAAACATTGAGGAGCTGGCAGAGAGTATTTATTTCTATGTAATCGGACTCTGTACACCATAAGGGTAATCTATTCTTACAGTACGGTGAATGATTGGAAACATTTTTGGCCATCTCTTTGGAGGAGTCATTCATGGAAGTGACAGAATCATAGTGCTGTTAAAATGTCTCCTGACACACCGACCCCGAAAGCAGGATTTGGAAGGGGTTCTTATGCCTGCTCGTTCTTACTGTAACCCACAGAGAAAAGGGAATTAGCTTATAGTGGTTGATTGTCCTAGTTACAAAACATTCCCAAGAAAATAGTGATCTTTTCTACTATTGGAAAGAATAAATTGTCATGTTTGAATAAGGCAGTCTGATTTAATGCCAATGTGCTCCAATATTGTGAGCAGGACTGCTTACACTTATTAGCATAAACATCTTAAAATCCTGTGTGAAACTTAAGTTACATTCTACTTTGGTCATTCTATGAGAAAGGATGACATATGTAAAGCCTGCCAACACTAATGCCAAAGAGATGAACTAAACCAACACAGTGGGTGGCCAGCAGGATTTGATGGTTCCTATAGAAGCTGCTACTGGTATGCTTATTCCACATGGTTAGGAGGGATATGATAATATCTACAGTTAGGCAGGGTTGTCACAGGAGACCAAGACTAATCCACCAGGACAATTCGTCAGACAGCAAACACAATGATCAACATAATTTTTGGAAAAGAAAATATCCACAACTCTATCGATTACACAAAACATTACACCCCAACAGGGGAAAACTTGAGAACCCTGCAGAACTAGTTGCATAACCTCCTTTGCAGATATTTACCCTGTTCTTCTGTCGTCAGGTTTGCAGGCCTGGGACCAGCACTAGAGCTCTGAATCATGCAAACTGGAACTCATAGCCAGAGCTGGCGCTTCCACTAGGAGCTGAGCTAACTCCCACAGCTTTCTAACTTTTGCAACAACATGGACACAGTCAAGGCGAGGTGCTTGTCAATTGCCCAAGACCCGGAGTGGTGATTGAAATGCATCTTAACTTTATTACATGAAAACTGTTACAGGAAAGGCCACAGACAAACCTATGCAAACATTCTTCCTACAAACCAAAAAATAATGAAACCCCTTGTCCCTGAAGGTGCGGAACCAGGCTAAGATAATATATATAATATATTGTGACAGAGTCATAGATCTGGTTATACTTAGTAGGCGGTGGCAGCATGCCTGCTTTCCAGTATGCAAGGAGTAATCCGCACTTGTAACGTGGAGGAACCGTGCTTTAACACAAATATGAGTGGATAATTTGATTGAACCAAAACGGGATAAAAGAAATTCTAATTTATTTACACAGAAACCACACATAGCTTATATACAAAAAATACACACGAATAAAACACTTACTGGGATGGGGCAACCAACCAAAAACAAAAATAAACATTGTCCACGGAACGAACTTCATGAAAATAAAGTCTCTAGGCACCCATTCCTAGGAGGCGGGGGTTGGTGCACAAAATAGAGCTGTGACGGACAGTCTTTGGCTAGGGGCGTGCTGCGACCCCTGTTTCTCCGCTTGTGAAAGAAAAACTTTTTTCTGTCTTGCATGTTCGTTCGGGAATCCTTGAGTTCTAACGAAACTCTTTGAAGCGGTTTACAATCTTTTAGTTATGATGGAAATGTACCCTTGTTATCGCACGATTGTATTTCTTAGGTGAATCTTGATGCAATCTTCGGTGAATCTAAATCCAGATGGCTGCCACAGATGTTTAAAAAGACCAAAGTCCTATCTGTTATGAATGTGCAAGCCAATCACCCCATGGGGCATCACGTATCCAACATATTGCAAGGTTCGCCAATACTTTATGCAGCAGGGCGGGCTTCAAGGTATGCTCAGGTTCATGCGGCTATAACTCGACCTGTCCTGAGCCGCTAGCATGCCTAACAAGCCCAATTCCCTGGGCGAATATTTGTCGCCGGTTCCCTGGACATCTGGACAGCTGGAAGGGAAAACCACTGTTTACCTTACTTCCCTGTACTTCCACACTTTCAAATATCGGTACCTTTTTTTAAGTCAGGAATTTCCTAGGACACTCTGGAGTTGTTCGAGCATGGTTTGTCTTAGAAGTCCGCATTAAGATATGCATGATTCACTCACCGGGAATGGCCGGCAATTATAGTACTTGCGAATCCTTATGTATCTTTGCCCCGCATGTCTGAATGTAAATGCCCTTGCTCTTTATAATTTTTATTACACAAAAAGAGGGGGACTATTCATTTACTACTTTTCAGAAATTTAATAACACATTAAAACATTAAACTGTTTTACTGTTGGGACCCCAGCCAGCATTTCCCCCAAAGTTACTAGATTCTGGAATTTTCCAGCCTAAGTTAGTTCTCTGGGTTGCGCTGTGTGGAAAAGCGGGAGCGTTTTTTTTTTTAAAAATCCTTTTCCACTTTGCGGGTTTGTCAGTGAAACATTGTGGCAAATACTGTGACCAGTAATACAAGGTAATTGAGTAAAGATGTGGTAATAATGGTTGCGAGGACCGCACTCTTTATACAATGTACCTGGTATTTATACTGATTTGGTTGCGATACTCGGAAACAAATTAATAACGGTGACCAAATGCAGGAAGGTCAAATGGCGCACTCTCAATCCCAGGTATATAGAAAACCCCCCCCCTAAACAGAGAGAAAAAACACCAAAAAGAGTGCAAGACTGTATAGTAGTAAAAAATGTTTGGAAAAGGAAAATTAAATAATAGTAGGTCACTCACATTTATGTGAGTGATATTAAGCATTGGGTTGTTATGGGGTAACCCAAACAGCAGAAGGTTTTCCTAGGAACACGGGAAAACTTCTTGGCGGGGAACGGTTTACTCCAGGAGGGACCAAAGGAGAGGACAACAGGCCGATACTGTAGACAATCTTTATCGCAAATAATAATAAAAACAAACACTTTACAGGCAACGAGTAGCCAAAAAATCAGCAAATGGGATCTCCCTGTCAAATAAAACCAGGAAATAAAACCCTTTCTCATGGCAGCCCACCCTCGTGGGTAGCTTCCACTCAAGTCACTGATGTTAGGTTTTTTTTTGTTTTCTAGGCATCCACGGGGTAACTTCTGCTACAGTACCACTGCTTAAGGTAGCTTGCACCCACGGCCTGTGAGTTTAACCCTATGCGTTTCATCGTTGAAACTTTCAAGAAGGGCTGGAAAATTGGGGAAAGGGAATAGGGAATTGGTGGTACCTAGCACACGATGTTTGTTTACTTTGGGACACTCCACGGGTGGTACTGGGCTGGTTGTTAACTATGAATGTGTGGTGGTGTTATATGTTATATGTGCTGTCAGGTAAAGGTTGTTTGTATTTATTAACATGTGTTGTTTTACGATTACTATTGGAGGTTCCTGTTGAGGGGCTCCTCCCATACGCTGGGATCCCTCGCTAGGTGGAGGCGCTGCACCGAGATTATAATTTTACCCACAACAGGGCTCCCGTGGCAGAGAGTCTGGGCCTTGGAGCCAACAAGTAACGACAGCAGCAACGGTAGTTTATTAGTCCTCATTTAGGGGGGAAAGAGGGGCTTTCACTTGACTTGCAGACAATAGCGTTACGGCACGATTGGATTGAAATGGGGCCACTCTGTTTCTAGCATCCAGGGCTGGTACTGCCATGGAATAAATAATGGAGAGAGTGCACAAACCCATAACGGGGATGGAGGCGTGGGATAGCACCAGAACTTAAAAGTGGAGAGTGCAGAAGTGAGCAACATAGATCATGAGTCCCTGGTTAGCGGCATTGCACTCTGTTTGGTTGCCTGCTCAGTAATATTACACCGTGCAGAGGAGGATCGGAGGAGGCCAGACACAGCCCATGAGACAAACCGGGAAAGGGCATGTGCGTCATTTATTTTTTTTTTTAATTTGGGGAGGGAAAAAGTGAGTTCAGACCCGGGACACCCGAGGGCTGTGTCGGGCCATTACCTGTAGCAGCGGATCGAAGAGGCTTTGCTTTGGGAGGAACAGAGAACCACCGGGCCCCCACGGACCATCAGGAATCAGGGTGAGCATTACCCAGCACTGGACTCAACCTGGGGGACCACTCTTAAACAGGCATTGTCCTTTTTTTGCACGTTTTTCAAAGGAATCTGATCTCAAAAAGGGTTTCCAGTGGTTAATCCTCTGAGAGACTCTGGGGACTAACAAGCACATTGAAATCACGCTCCATTGCACACTACTTATTTATCCAATTATTGACCATTGTTGTTTTTTAAATGTGCTTTTATTGTGTTGGTTTGGATGTGATCTTTGGGACACGACCTACCTATTATAAAGGTTCAGGGTTTACCACTACCCACTGGTTTGCTTATCCATTTCTTTTTCTTTCTATTATATATACAAGAAAGAAGACAAGGCTATGTAGGATGAAACCTATAATCACAAAGCACCACAAGAACAAAAAAGAAAAAGGTTGAAGGGGAAAACTCAGCTAACACTATGATAAGCAAACAATGTAAAAAACCTAACCAAAAAGGTAAACTTGGGTAACAAACAATTCTGAGTCCCAAAAAAAAACAACAAAAGTAAAACGGTATGTACAACATTGAAAAGGTGTAAGGAGGGTAATCCCCCCCATTTCTAAGGCCACAAGAAAAATTTTTTGTATTTGGTACTCTCCCTTATCTTTGCGTAAAAATGTACGAATCACCCTTCTCACGAGGAACGCTCAATTCATACCCCTATATGAGGACAGGCTCAGGTCTGGTGCATCAGAGGCAGGAAGACAATCCCCTATAAAAGTATGCACAGGGTGTGACCTATGGGGCAGGCTTGACCGCCCCCTTCTGTGTGCAATTAAGCGAGGGAGACATGGGGCGGAGATAGGCGGCTTTATATAACCCGGCAACTGTCTCTTGTAGACAATCGCAGTGCGCAATGTTATCATGTAGTTCGAGGAGGCTCTAGTATAGATGCAAATGTAAAAAGGGAAAAAAAAAGAAAACAGACGCAAATCAGAGACAACGTTTATATCAGCACACCAGACTGTAGGGTACACATACTTATATATGAAGAGAAGGCCACATAAAAGGACAATGGCACCTTGGTCCCCACAATAGAAAACAAACAAAGCCCACCCAGAGTAGTGACCAGTGTAGTTAAAAAAGGGTCTAAGGGGAAAAGGGAAAAGAGGAAGAGACAGCGCCAAAGGACAGTATAAGGGAACAGATAACTCCAATCTAACCCACCCCACACTATAGAAAAGAAAGCTTGGATCAACCTAAAATGGCAGAGGTGGGGGGGAACAAAGACCAACAGGAGTACCAGGAAGGATCACCAAGGGAGGAAACCTAGACGGGAAAAAAAATGTAACCAACTACGTGTCAGTGTTGAGCCAGAGGTTATAGGTGCAGTATGAACCATGGGGAACATTAAGGAGAATCTGGAGAAAGAATACTCGAGGATCAAAATAACACTTGGAAGACCAGACACAATGTATCATTCAGAGCCATCATGAGTTATGGTATAGCTGTTCCACATTAGAGGAATTTCAGCAGAAGAAACCCCAGTCAACATCTGACTGACATTCTTTCGGATTAGTGTAGGACCGGGATCCATCAGGAGGTGGCATTCTGTCAACAGAGGTCAGACCAGCGAGAGCAACTACACCACTAGAAAAAAACAGCTGAGATCCAGCTTCTTTTATTCATGCCATGTTGGAGTCATTGTGTTAAGTGTTTCTTAATCCAGTATTTCTGTCTGGTCGTGGTGGAGCAAACAGTTAATTCTATTGCCCTCTTGATACGGTTCCTCCACTCCATCAGTGACCGGAACCTTATCTGGGCTAGCGGTGTGGCCATGAATATAAAATGGCCACTGTTGCCTCAAAGATTCCCTCGCGTATTGCAACCTTATGTGTCCCAATCATGTCTTTACAAATGAGTGGTCTCACACATTGATAATGTGACATTTGATTAAGAATAAACCAGAAATCTGGACAACAGAAAAAGAGTAGAGTTTCTAATGCCAAATTTCTGTCCTGTTGAGTGGGCATGCATGAAGGAATCACCCTCCTACCTGTTGCAATGTGCACAGGCTGCACAGCTCTATGGTCCCAGATTTAGAAGGGTCTAAGAGGGTCTGTTGTAAGGATCTACCACCCAGATACTGCCCAAACTAAACTATCCTACACAATGTTTCCTCTTTTGTATGAAAACAGGGGGGGTGGCTCTAAACAACCACCAATTGGGATTATCCTGGGGATAAGTGTGATTAATGGGCCAGTGAATGTGTGTTCTGATTTTACCTTATGATACTGTAGCTTTTGGCTCCCCAGTTCCAGTTCCTCTTCCCCTAACCTCACGAGTGAGAAGGAGCAGTTGCCATGTGAGGGGACGAGGAAAAAAGGTCAGACCTCCTGGCCTACCGCATTCCAATGTCGCAGATG
This sequence comes from Ascaphus truei, assembly GCA_036426205.1. NCBI lineage: Eukaryota > Metazoa > Chordata > Amphibia > Anura > Ascaphidae > Ascaphus > Ascaphus truei. The sequence continues at coordinate 12,501 of WSYH01007999.1, read as the reverse complement.
CGGGTTAAGGGTCTGGCACAGACACTTGTGATCCTTCCACAGGGGGAGGAAAGTAACTTGGAACCGAAAGGCTGTAGCACACAGACCAAATCTCAAAGAGTCTACAGAGACTCCAGGGTCCGGTAAGGAGACTACCCAGGCAAAGGCTCACAAAAACTAAAAAGTGAGGTACCCCACAATATCAGTTAGGGGCACCCCACAATCGTGTCTCAAGCAAAAGCGAAACACTCAGTGGCCTCTCGGGTATAACTGTATGTGATTAAGTTTGCACTGATTGAGTTTTAAAGCACCCTGTGATAGTTGTATTTACTATGCACTTGCATTTTTATTAATAAACTTTGTGCTGTGTGACGCGTGTCCTGCAAGCGGGGATCATTGGTATTTCCATCAGGGGAAGAATGTAGCCAGGTCCTTGCTCCGGCCGGTTCCCCATTCCTCTTCCCCTTACCTTCAGCAGTGAGGAAGGCAGTTGCGGGGGCGGAGCGCGTCTCCCCGGTGGGTCGGAAGTCAGGGCGTCGCCATCTTTGTATGGGGCGGGCGCGGCGAGGCAGGCCACGCAGAGCAGAGATGCGACGCGGTGGCCATGTTTAGTGTCGGCGAAGAACTGGACACAAGAGGTGCTCCGTAGTGCAGGGACCCTTTAGAATTCACGCATGCGCAGAGTTAGGGCGATGACGGGGCCATTACAGGTTTGCAACAGGCTTCCATGGAGAGTACGCGGCAGCATACAAGTGCGTGAATGCGGCCCCAAATGTTTAACAGGAGGGCCATAAAAAGATACCAATTCACCCAGGCCAGCCTCTGGGGGAAGCCACTTTCACCGGGTGACCGGCAACCAGAACAGCCAATGGTGCTGTAAGATTGTGACTGCCAACCAAACCGGACCGGATCGCTGGGGGCTGAGGTGGGTTATATAAATCACAGACCGATGGAGGAGGGGTTCGCGTAGACTGATCCGAGAGTGCGCAGTCGTTAGTCGATACATAGCAGGGTACGGATGTGGTGAACGTCAGCCTCATCGTTTTTCAAAGGCAGGAGTTCAGCAAACAGGTATCGAAGTTCCCCATTCAGCTTAGGAGCGTGAGCGGCCTCTAGCGGAGGAGCAGGCTCGGCACCATGACCACTGGTCTCCAGCAGGGGAGAACAGCCGGATGGCCAGGAAGTACACCTGCGGGGGGGCGGCAGCGTCGGAAGGAAAACCCACGCTTCAGCACAGAAAAGTCCAAGTAGGCCCTCTGCAGGCGGGGAGAAATAGCAGCAGAACCTCAGGAAACGAAGGGTAACCTCTGGCTAGGGGGGAAAAGAATGCAGCAGGTACCAGGGGGAACCAAGTTGCTGGCTAAAACAACGCTTTTAGCACAGGAGTCAGGCTCAGGGCTCATGCGTGGGGAGTAGCAGCAGGACCTCAGGATATTCAGGAAAACAAAGGCCTCTGACATGGAGATAGAAGCATGCCACTGATACTCAGCCTAGGCAACTCAGGAACGTACTACATAGGAGTAGAGAAGGTTAGTACCAAAGGAGACAAGCCAGGTGCGTGTGGAAGGAAGAGAAGTAACGTCCAGAGAAGGATTATGCTCGGCAGAGAGGGATTGTGGGAGAATCAGCAGTAATTTAAAGGCCGCGGGCAATCCCCCAGGAGGAGGGTTGTGAGGCACTGCTCCAATGACGAGTAAGAAGGCTATGTTTGCAAGGGGTGATGGCCCACACAACTTGGCTGTTGATTGCAAAAAGGGAATTTAGGCTGGAGAAACAGCTGCACCCTGCAAGGCTACGAGAAAGCCCAGGAGTGGATTCCATCACAGGTGTTGCAGTTTTCCTGCTGGAGAAGGTAATGTACATTGTTGGTGTGCAGAGTTCAGGGAAACAGGACAGTGAAGACGCGCGAGGTTCAGGCTGGGGAGAGAGTGGTGGTGGAAGAAAAGGGGGCAGAGAGTGCGAGTTATGCCTTAGCCAGAAAGCTCCCCTGGGCTAGAGATGAGGGCCTGACTCCCCACACTAGTGGGGTGGGGTGGTCATAGGGACAGGCCTTTAGGTAAGGACCTGTGACTTCAGGCGTGGATAGGCAGGCGGACGAAGTTGAAAACAAAAAGAAAAAGTCCTCTTGAATGCACTCGGATGAGCCAGTATTGATAGAATGAGTGTGTTAAAACTTTAATCACAGAGAAGAGGTTAAAAAAAGATTGTTACAGAGGGGTATGGTATATATAATCCAAGGCCAGCCCCTAAAAGGCAAACCAGCAGAATCGTTCCTCACTCTTGAGGAGATATGGGTATAACAAACACCTAAATGTGGAACTGTGTCGCTCAGATAGTACCTTTTCATAAAATACCAGATTAGAGGGGTCCATAAACCATATGGAAATTCCTATGTCAATAATTCAATGAACCATAAATGATATAGGTATTGAAGCTAAGTCTGGAGGGTAATATTTACACCGACGGCAGATGGTATATATCTGGGTTTGATTGTCCCTAGTCCAACTAAGCGGTTGTGTATAGTAGAGAAAAACACAGACTGGATGGGAAAAAACAATAAACAACCCAACAAAGATTATAGTCAAAAAAAAGAAAAAACTCTCAACCACCCTGTAAATAGTGAGTTGAGATGTGTAGCTAAATAGTGTGTGAGCTCTGCAAAGGGCAGCACAAAGTGGCTAACGGAGGACGCCTGAGGCACGTTCAAAGACCGATTAAGATTAGCCTCTATATATCCGTGATGTTTAGTGCAGAGTCAAAATCACACAAAAGCCTCTCTAGAGTCAGTAGTTGCACTAATCCGCCCATAGTTATAGGTTGCTGATAAGTCATGGGGTGAGGAAAACAAACTAACTCAGAAAATCAGATTAAGTCTCCCTTAAGCAGTAAATATAATATATACACAGCTAGGGCTGTAATGGTCAGTTAACAGAACCACTGATTACTCCCCCTCTCTATTTGCACATTGTTATGCTGGTGGAACATGAATGGTAGCTATGATAGAGTGACAACATAGCAGACATAACAATTCACAGTAGGATTGTCAGGACAGGATAGTATCTTCGTCATAATAAGGGGTGCTTACTCTAAGCTTATTGTGTGACTCAAATGCCGTTGCCACCCATCGTTGGGAGAGGGGAGGACAAGCAAACATACAAGGGGAGGGGTATTCGTGGTCTGAGAGTGGCCAGGCAGCTACAGGCGGAGGCGCCATCTTGGGGCGGGTTGACGTACCACGCTCGTAGTCCACCTGACGGCACGTTTCGCGCGGGATCGCGCTTTTTCAAGGTATGTGGCACGCTCTAGATGTGCCTTTAAGTAACTAGCGGTTGCCACAGCGAACCGGCTGGGGGCGTTGTCTCCCTCTCAAGTCGCGTACTTGACCTGAAACTGTGCACTGTTTTCTGTTTCGCGCGCCGGCTTTGATTACTGAGTCATGACTGCTAGATATGGGGGGGGTATATAGTCCTAGTAGTTAACTAATGAGCAGTATCATCATACATATGCACCCCAGGATATACAAATTCCAATGTATGTCATGGGAGTACTGCGGATGCAGATAAACATAAGCCCCAATAAAATTGTGTCAAATTGTCCCAATGGTTCTCCTTAAAGTGGCAGTGTCACATAGAAACAGTAGCTAGAACCTTGCCCCAATAGAGTGTAATAAACGGTCCAAAATCCCTGACCATAACACGTTGTGATAGTTTAGGACACGGGGTAAATTAGAAACAGGGAAGGAAAGGAGGTGGATGATTCTCCTAAAGGTGACCATGTCACATAAATATAATAGCTACTAACTTGCCACTATCCAGTGTTATAGAGGATCCATTACCCCTAGTTATGACACGTAGTGGTGGCTTGGGGTATGTGATATAGTGTGGGGTAGAAGAAAGAAGAAGTAGAGGAAGTAAGTAACCCCACTCCCATCTGTAGTGGCAGAAAAATTTCTGCCCGCTGATGGTTATAGTTGGAATCATAGGCATCAAAAGGGGGGGGGTGTGGATATAAACAGAAAAGGGGGGAAGCGTGTGCAAGGATGTCGTCCGCCTCAGGGGGCAAAAAGCATATGTAGGGTGAGACAGGATACATCACTGGATGGTGTTTAGCACACTCATAGGTATGTGTGGGATAAGGCACAGTAGGCAGTACATAGGGACATCAGATAAACGGGGAAAAGAGAAATTCCTCGTTTAGTCCCCTAGGGACTAAAGTGCCCAGAGTGTAAATCCAACGAGATTCCCGTCGTAGAATCTCGTTGTCCCAGTCCCCTCCTCTACTGTGATTGGATACGGCCTCAATACCCACAAATTGAATAGCTGAGGAAAGTCCTTGATGTTGATTGTGGACGTGGTTAGCAACAGGGGTATCCCGATGGTTACGGATATCCCCTAGATGCTCGAGAACTCTGTGCCTCAACTGTCTTTTTGTTTTTCCGATATATTTTTTCTTGCAGACACAGACAATCTGATAGACCACGCCCACAGTTCTACAATTAATAAACTGGCGGATGTCAAAGCTACGTGTGTCGTTCCAGTTATTAAAGGTCTTTGTAGAGAGACAAGAGGTGCATGCTGTGCATTTGTGACATTTGAAGAAGCCATTCGATCTGTTGGCAAGCCAGGTCCCTGTAGATGGTTTCTGATAGTGGCTATGTACCAACAGATCACGTAGACTGCTGGCTCTCCTGCTTACAATGGTTGCCCTCTCGTTCAGGACCTCTCTCAGATCCACATCGTCACGTAATACATGCCAGTGTGTGTTCATAATGTTGGTGATTTCAGGCCATTGGTTATTGAACGTACCAATGAAACGTATCACTTGTTTTTCAATAGGTGATGTGGCTTTGTCATCCAGCAATGTATTCCTGTCAGTGTGCCTAGCTCGTTGATACGCTCTCTTAATGACCCTATTGCTGTATCCCCTTTCCATGAATCTTTGTTTCATGGCTGATGACTGAATTTCAAAGTCCTCGTTAGAGGAACAGTTCCTCCTCAGGCGTAAAAATTGGCCAGTAGGTATCCCCCTTAGCAGATGTTTTGGGTGATGGCTAGCTGCTCTGAGGAGGCTGTTCGTAGCCGTGGACTTCCTATGGAGGGATGTGGCCAGTGTCCCATGAGTGGTTTTAGAAATCAAAAGGTCAAGGAATGTGAGGCTTGCCTCGTCAACTTCCGATGTTAATCTAAGGTTCAGGTGATTGGTGTTCAGCTCGCCAATAAATGTGTCAAGGTGCGCTCTAGTGCCCTGCCACAGGACAAAGATATCGTCGATATACCTAATCCACAGCAATGTGAGGTATACCGACATAGCGTTCCTGGAAAACCACCTCCGCCTCCCACCAGCCCAGATAAAGATTGGCGTAGGTGGGGGCGCAGGTGGTCCCCATGGCAGTCCCACGAAGTTGATGGTATAATTTACCGTCAAAGGTAAATACGTTGTGTGTCAAAATAAACCCTAGAAGTCAAGGACTGTGTTGTGATCACTGAATTCATTGTCCTTTGTTAAGATGGTATTCTACACAGCCTGGATGCCCCTTCATGTATAATTGAAGTGTACAGATTTCGACATCCAGGCATGACAAGAAGCGTGTCTTCCTTGATTGTGACACCTTTAGTTTATTGAGGGCGTCCTTGGTTGTCCCTTAGGTATGAGGGCAATGTAACCACAAATGGGTCGAAGCACCTTGTCGACATAGACACTACATTTGCTCAGTGAGGTTTGAAATCCTGAGACACTGGGGCGTCCAGGTGGTTTGTTAGGTTTTTATATATCTTAGGAAGGGAATAGAAAGTGGCCATCCTTGGGTACTTATAAGGAGCGCCATACTTCTTGTTGGATAGTGACTTGGTGTGAATGCCTGAATCTAAATAAAGCTTCAGGTCACTCAGATAGTTGTTGGTGGGGTCTGATTTCAAGATAGCATAACAATCACGGTTGGATAGACGCATATTCTCTTTCACAAATAATTGGTGTTTAATACCATCTATCTCCCCCTTTATCTGAGGGTTTAATCGTGATTGGCGGTTCTGTTTTAATTCCCGCAGATAATTCTCTCCTGATTTTGAGATTGGTGAGGGAGGCCTTGGTTGGAGATGTTTCATATACTGATGTAACTAGGTCTAATAAGGTAGCAACATTTAGGCATGTCTCTAGTCCCGGAGTAAATTAACTTAGATCTCATTGTAGTGAAGGGACCTTCCCCCACAGGTCTAAGAGATTCCTCCTCTAATGCGCTAAGTGTTATGGCCTCTAAATATTGATCGTCAAAGTCTTTCCGACCCCTGCTCTAAGTTGCTGCTGCCCGTCTCTTGGAAAAAATTTGTTGCATGTAATTTACGGCCGAATAAGTATATTTGTATATCCTGGGGTGCATATGTATGATGATACTGCTCATTAGTTAACTACTAGGGCTAATAATACCCCCAGATATATGCAAGTCATGACTCAGTAATCAGAGCGCGCTGCGAAACAACAGTTGCAGCAGTTCAGGCAAGTAAGCGGAGCTGAGGGGAGACACGCCCCCACGGCTCCGTGTGGCAACCGCTAGTTCTTAAAGTGCACTCTGAGAGCGTGAATACCTTTGAAAAAGCGCGATCCGCGCCGAAAGTGCGTCAGGGCTACAGCGTGGGTGACGTCACCGCACCCAAGATGGCGCCTCCGCTCTGTACTGATTGCCTCGAGACAGAATACCCCTCCCGGGTATTATGTGCCGTCCCCTTACCAACATGGTGCTTTTCAGCGGCGTTTTGAGTGCACACAAGAAGCTAAGTGCACCTTTTAGGCTGAAGATACTATCTGTCCTGACAATCTACTGTGAATTGTATGTCTTCTATGTTTTCACTCATCATGCTACCATTCAGGTTACCAGCAAAACATGTGCAAATAAGAGGGGGGATGTAATCAGGGTTCTGTTAAATGACCATTATCAGCCCTAGCTGTGTATATATTATTTACCTGTTGAGGGAGAGTAATCTGATTTATGAGTTAGTTGTTCCTCACACCACATGTACTTTATCAGACACCTATAACTACTGGTCCTGATTCTGCTACTACTGGACTCTAGAGAGCTTTTTGTGATTTTGATCTCTGCACTAACATCAACGAGTATATAAAGGCTATAACTGGATCGGCTTTGACCGTCCCTGCGTCTCCGTAGCACCTTATGGTTGCCTTTGCAGATCACACACATTTAGCTACACATCTCACTACTATATGTACATGGTGGTTGAGTTTTTTTTCTTTTTGACTATAATCTTGTTGCGTTGTTATTGTTTTCACCATGTCTGTTTTTCTACTATACACACCCCTTAAGGGATACTAAGACTCACCCAGATATATACCTCTGTCCGTCGTTGTAGATAATTACCCTCCAACTTAGCTTCAAGAAGCTCAATTCATTTTAGGTTCATTGAATTATTGACATAAGGGTTCCATATGGTTTATTGCCTCTAATCTGTATTATAGGAAAGGTTACGAGGGTACTAATCTGAGCGACACAGTTCCCATTTAGGTGTTGTTATACCCATATCTCCTCAAGAGTGAGGACGATTCGTGTTTGCCTTTTAGGGGCTGGCCTTGGATTAATATACCATGCCCCTCTGTACAATTCTTTTTTAACCTTCTCTTGTGATTAAAAGGTTTTTAACACACTCATTACTATCAATACGGTCTCATCCGAGTGCATTCAAGGAGGAATTTTTCTTTTTTCCGCTTTTGTTTTCTCTTTTCCTCTTTGCACCGGTATTTGGCTCGACACCTTATTACTTTATACACTTTTTCCTGCTGTATGCGGGGAGCATCCCTTACCCCTCCCTCCCCCCCCCTCCCATTCTTGGATCATCGTTGATGATAGGCAGGGCCGAGTTATAGTGCTGCTACAGTTCCTTTGTGCAGGGAGAAGCGAGACCCTGTGGCAGTTCTTGTAGTGCAGGGAGAGAGAGAGCCCTGATGCAGTTCCTTAGTGCAGGGACTCAGTGATAGGGTCTGCTGCAGTCCTGATGCTGGTTGATGATCCAGAGACGTCCTACGGTGGACGTCCGGCTGGACCCCATCCATCGGGGTTACAGATCAGCGCTGGACCAAGCGGCACTGGTATACCTTTTCAAAGACACCCAGGTGCAGGGGCACCTGGGCAGGTATTACAGCCTTCCACACTTGCACCAACTTTACCTTCTACTCACATATGGACAAGCCTGTTCACAACTTGGGTGGGCTTGGACTATCTGGACACAGGGTTTGGATGCGTTGTAAGGGTATAGCCCAGTAGGGGCTAAGAAGGTATAGCCCAGTTAGTGAGCTAGGTTAATTCTGCCATCTAGATCAGAGGGTGGCATATATATAGTTGTGTATATATGATGAGTTGCACTGTTATAGTATGATACTATCTGGACCAGGGTTGCAAGGCATGTAAGGTATAGCCCAGTAGGGGCTAAGAAGGTGTTACCAGCCAGTTAGGAGCAAGGTTATAGCTGCCAGCTAGTGGCAGAGGGTGGCATATATATCGTTTGTATACTGTGATTGCACTGTTATGTTGATCTTGTGTTGTGTTGCGTTCAGTAAACCTTTTAGCCATAACCCTGGTGTATTGGGTTCTGGGTGGGGTTCCTCTGTGGGGTCATTCTACCTCCTAGAATCCTATATAGGTGGAGGCGCCGACCGACGAGTACGAGAACATTCCACTAGTGCACCCCCAGGGGTTCCATCAGCAGAGACTCGGTCTGCCTGTGAACCTGCAGGTATACCACCACACCCACCCATGGGGGTACAGATCAGCGCTGGACCAAGCGGCACTGGTTAGACCTTTGCAAGACACCCAGGTGCAGGGGCACCGGGCAGGTATTTACAGCCTTCCACGTTGCACCAACTTTACCTTGCTACTACACATTGACAAGCCGTCACACACTTGTGTGGGCTTGGGACTATGAATCTGGACACAAGGGTGGGAAGGTGGTTTTAAGGTAGATCCCAGTAGGGGCTAAGAAGGTATAGCCCAGTTAGGCTAGGTTATAGCTGCCAGCTAGTGGCGAGGGGTGGCATATATATAGTTGTGTATACTGATGATGTTGCACTGTATAGTATGATCTATCTGTGTTTGTTGCTAGTTCAGTAAACCTTTTAGCCATAACCCTGGTGTATGTGTTTTCGGTGGTTCCTCTGGTGGGGTACATTCTACACTCCAGAATACTAATAGGGCGTCGGCGCTGCCGACGAAGAACGTTCCAGATAGCACCCCAGGTTCCCATCAGCAGAGACTCAGGCTGCCTGTGAACCTGCAGGTATACGCACCACACGTTAACATATAGATCACCTCATGCACCATTAGTTGTCTGGTAGGGAATACCCGTTTACATTTGGAGGCGCTGCTGAAGCAGACCTGGGTTGCCCTATTTATTTTGGTGTCAAATGTTCAATTTAAGTTATTAAGCATGGCGTGCTCAGGTATCCTTGCATCACTAGAAGGTATAACGATGGGCCTTGGAGGAGTCCATCCCTCTCCCCTCTCCACACGCTAGCAGTGGGACAAGTCCCGTTGGCACCCTCTCCTCTAAAATGCAAGTGGCCTTGAGGGCATAACCAAACAAACGGATGCAGTAAAAATAAAAGTTCTGGAACGTCGCAAAGATGCAGACAAGGTGTGGTGCTCCGTGTTAGTGAATATGGGCAAGATATAACCAAGAAGGAGTGTCAGTCCATCTGTGTGCTCTCGGGAGAGGAAGATTTACGATTGTCCGTTATCTATCCCGAAATGCCAGAGAACCAGAGGCTCCCTCCTCCGTGAGTCCCTTTAAGATGGCGTTTCCGCCAAGTCAAAATAGCGCACGTGCTGCTGACTAACCAGGTTGCACCAATGTGTTGCAAAAATCTGTCCAGGATGGCGGGAACCAGAGCCCCACGCCCCAATGTGATTGACTCAGTGCGGAGCCGAAACAATCTTGAAAGAGTGTGCGCCCCTCCTTTACATTCCACCAGGGGGAGACAAGCACAGTGGGCCTACCAGGAACTACTGTCCACCATAAAGGAGGTACAGGATGCGTGAAACACACTCTAACTTGTATGTGGCCGGCGACTGCAGTATAGACGTACTCGCCTAGGGTGCCCTGCGTACAGGAAGCCTGATAGGGGTCGACCTTTTTTCAGTTCCCGTTAGCATGCATGTGGTAGAGGTGGACTGGAAAAGTGCCTACAATATTTAAGTGCACCTGTGACTTGTTTCTAGGGCGAATTGATCTTGGGATCTAAGTTACCTGCTGTGGAGTTATGGTTCCTGATTTTTAAGCGGCAGAGCCTAGGGACCCGCAGATGAAGATGCTACTGCCCTTTCTACTAGATCGGTCAAAGCAGGTAACCAATCTACTCCATCTACACAGAGGTTTTGGAGGGCCGTGCGTCTCCTACCACGGTTCCAGACTCTACTCTAGAACCGCCAGATTTTCAGCTACATTGACCAAAATGGACAGCTGCGACGCTGTGGTCGCATCGAGTCAGTGTTATAACAGTATGTTCCAGGAGGTCCCGGTGCACCCCGGTTCTAGACTCGGTTCCGACACTCAGGACTTCAGATTCCAGAAACGCAGATTCCGGAATAACAGGTGTAAGGGTCTTCTCTACCCCCACACTCTCTCTTAGTGATTCCAGCACCAACAACAGCCGTGGTGATGCGCCAGCTGGCGGACCACTCAAATGAAGCTGCGGACAAAGAGCTAACTATTTCATCTGATGAGGACCCTGCTGTGGGCCGTGTGTGCTACAACGGCCAGTCCAGCCTACAATGCGGTATAATCGGTCCTAGGCTTGGGACAGTACCTTAATACGCCAAGGGCTATTTGACTGCCCCAGGGGTTTGTGTGTGTGAGCTCCAGGTGACCGCGGACACGGTGGTTAGCTCTTAAGTCTGGCCACCCGGGCGATGGGCTCGCTCGGCATCGGCGCCTGGTGGAGGTGTCCCTCTTTAGAAGATTGATGTCCAGTTGCGAGTGGACCAGTGCCAACCGCCTATTGTCCAGGCTGAGAGAACAGTCGCGCGGAGATGGTACCTGACCACATTCCAGATGATAACTGACACCCATCAGCACCAGCAGAGCGGTGAGGCACGAACCCTTTACTCCCTGCAGGTATGTGATGAGGTATCGTGAGAGGCCCTGCTCGGGGCTCTTCTATCAAGGACACCAAGCTCACTTGACTCAAGATCCAGATCTTGTTGTATCCAGAGATGTCATTTCAGAAGAGACTGATGGAGCAACCAGGACAAGTGTATGCACTTTCGCTAGTGGACACAGTAGCATGACTGGCTACTGTCGATGTGCCCATCGGGAGTACAGACTCTGCTGTGAGCGTGTACCCCCTACCGTTTCCTAACTGCCACTGAGGTGTGATCCCGTGCGCTCCAACACAATGGTCCCAGACTGGGATCCAGTCGCTTGCCAGTTCTCAGGAAGTGAGTGGACTGCCCTAGAAGTTGCCGGGACAGGTGTCGCCCGGACCCGCCGAGTGGAAACTGGGCAGTGTCCCGAGGACCTGTTGGCCACCGTGAATCACCGCAGTGGTAAGTACAACCCTTACCCCATGCATTTGGGAGTGGTAAAGACCTTGAGTACAGAGACATTGCTAATCGTTGCTTCCAGTGGAAGCCTCACAAGTGCTTGGGACAAGGACTGGTGTTGTGAATTCCCCATTGGAATTTGCCTCCTCTAAGCGCGACATGGAGCGCTTCATTCGCCAGTGTGGTGGACCGATGAAAAGTCAAGACCTCCTGGCCTACCGCATCCATGTCGCAGATGGCCGGGTAAGGGTCTGGCACAGAGACACCTTGCTGATCCTTCCACCAGGAGGAGTGAAGTAGCTTGGACCCGAGACGTACACACGACCATAATCTCAAAGAGTCTACAGAGACTCCAGGGTCGGTAACGGAGACTACCCAGGCAAAGGCTCACAAAAGTAAAAGTGCAGTACCCCCACACTATCATTAGGAGCACACCACAATTGTCTCGCAGAACAGCGAACACTCAGCTGGCCTCGGGTATAAAGCTGTTGTGATAGTAATGCACTTTGACGTTAAAGCACCTGTGATAAGTTGTATATACTATGCACTGCATTTTTATATATAACTTGTGCTGTTGATGCTGTCCTCCAAGCGGTCGTTGATTTCCACCAGGGGGAGAATGTAGCCAGTCCCCTTTGGCTCCCCTTCCCCGTTGCTCTTCCCCTACCTTCCCCATTGAGAAGGCAGTTTGAGGGGCGAGCGCTTCTCGGTGGCATCGGAGGAAGGGCACCGCCATCTTTATTATGTCGGGGCGCACGGAGCTCGCGCATGCGCGGCCGGGCTCGTGGCTGCGCAGACAGCGGCCATTTAGTGTGGGAGAACTGGCACAAGAGGCGCTCCCTTAGTGCAGGGACCCTTAGAATGCACGCAGCACAGGTAGGGCGATGCGGTGGCCATTACAGGTTTGCACAGGCTCATGGAGAGTAGCGAAGCCATTACAGTGCGACGCATGCGGCCCAATGTTAAAGAGGCCAAAAAAGACT